>APFE031368485.1:89773-116832 GCA_000404065.3 Pinus taeda
TCTTGCTCTTCTTCTACTATAGGATCTTCGTATATCTCTGATGGTTCACCTATAGGTTCTTCTGGATCACTGCCACCGAAGAAGAGAGAAGGGTGACTTAGTGATGTGGTGGGGGTGTTGGGTAGGAATTTTCGTGAATTGTCTCTGTTCCTACGAGGCATGAAAGGAAATGTCTTTTGGGTGAACTTTTTATTTATTTATTTATTTATTTCTGCTTGTACCTGCAAAATTGAAATGGATTGAACAACAAATTGCAACTAACTGAAATGAACTTGTTGAAATGAAATTGCAAAATTGAAATGAAAGCAAGGAAATGACTAATCTACTTTGTTGAAATGGAAATTGCATAATTGAAATGAAAGCAGGAAATGACTAATCTACTCTTGCTAAAATGGAAATTGTAGAATTTAAATGAAAGTAGGAAATGACTAATCTACTCTTGCTGAAATGGAAATTGTAGAATTGAAATGAAAGTAGGAAATGACTAATCTACTCTTGCTGAAATCGAAATTTCATAATTAAAATGAAAGAAGGAAAATGCCTAATCTACTTTTGCAGAAATGGAAATTGCAGAATTGAAATGAAAGTAGGAAATGACTAATCTACTCTTGCTAAAATGGAAATTGCAGAATTGAAATAAAAGCAGGAAATGACTAATCTACTCTTGCTTAAATGGAAATGCAGAATTGAAATGAAGGCAGGAAATGCCTATTCTACTCTTGCAGAATTGAAATGAAACAACTACTCTACTTTTGCGGAAATAAACTACTTAGCAGAATGTTGCAATAGAAAATAGAAGAAAAGTAGCAATCACAAAATACTCTGACGCTTCCCCAGGAACAGTGCCAAAAAGAATGGTGAGCACCAGTATTGTAGCAATAATGTTGCAACTCCTGGGGCTTCCTTCTTTACTTTTATCAAACTGGTAGTTCGTAACAAACTTGGAAGCGACAATGCTATATGCACAAATACTAGCTCTTACTGCAGGCTGTCACTTGGTCAACTCGCGCAAGATCTCTAGGAGATTAAGCCAACTTCTATGGATTCTCAGAAGAAGCTTTTAACTGTGATGAAAGAAAGCTAACTCTACAAGGACTATTCTACTTACAAAAAGAGAAGGAAACTGAAATGTAATGCAAACCCTAGCAAACCCTAATTTACCTGCTAACCTTACTTTTGTAGGAAAAGAGATGAAAACTGATGAAATGAGTGTCATTGACTACTAAGAAGGTAAATTGCATTTATTCAAGCTACTTCTGAAAAGAAATGAGAAGAAAACATATTTTTGTTCTTTTGAGTGTTTTTATGTGAAATTATTATGCTTGTGATTTATCTGATTGTGATTTTGCAGAGGTTTGGTGGCGAAGGAAGGTGGATTTGGTTGTTGAAGAGGTGGAGGAAGGCGTGGGGAGGTCCTAAGAAGCCCCTAGTACCCTTCTTAAGACTTTCATAGCGATCAGACTTCGAAAAATAACTCACAGGAAATTCTACAGGAGGCTGCAGAGGATCTACAGGAGGATCTATAGGAGGAGGCCGAGAGCTAATTTTGGATTTTTGAAGGTGGAAAATGATGGGAAAGGGGAACTGAAGGCTAGATGAAGGTTTCCAGGTGTCTAGGACTTGTCAAGGAAAATCAAGAACGAACGTGATGGTTGGATTTGTTCAAATGGCAAGAAAGCAGCTTTATGGAGAAAAACGCAAAAATTAGGGCAGATTGGCGAAATGTTGCGAGTGACATGGGAAATATATGAGAAGTGAGCTAGTACTGGTTGTTTTATGGATGGATGGTGAGCTGAGATGGCCTGCAAGAGATCTGCAGATTTACTTATCAAAACTAATCAAAGAAAGAACTAATTGTACTATGAAAACAAAAATATCACTTGTTAACCTAATTCCGGACCTAAACACAAAAAATGTTGAACAGTAACCTGTGAACAGAAAATCATGTAGAGAGATCTGTGGTAGAAGAACAGGAAATAATCTAAGCAACTGAATCTGAACCAATATATCAATCTTTCCAAATCAAGTTATCACACTAGCAGATGCATAAAAGAGCAAAAACTGTGTTTTTGGTGGCAACAGAAGTGCCTTGACCTCAAATCATAGTCCCAGGAAGGGAGAAAGGAGATCAGGACCTGTTTTTTGCCTTTTTGAATCTTATTCTATCACTATAGTAACCTGCTTGAGCAACTGAAACAAAAACAACTATACTAACCATCAAAAGCAACCTAATCTAATGAAATAAAATGAATCTTGCCACAGAAATTAACTTATGAACTAAAGCAAAAACATATAAGTACACAGTAGGAGGTGTTGTGTAGCTTAGGTTGGGCCCTAACCCAAGAGCTTCAACCTTCTAAAAGAGATCAGTGCTAGCTCAAAAACTGTTTCATCTTCACTACCAAAAATAGCAGTCACATTACATAAATTGTTCTCAAAAAGGAACTCGAAAATGAGTTGAACACAATGTTGCACAAAAGTGCGAAAATCTACTAATAACTGGATAACCTACTAAGGCTCTAAGCCTCCTTATTTATACAAATGGAGTCCTCCAACAGTCCTCCTAAAATCAAGGAACTCGGCTTCCTAGAATTGGAGATAAACTTTCTCGGCTGCCCCTTGGAATCATCAATGTGGACCTTTGTGCTCCGAGTTGCTGATGGAGGATTCGAGGAAAGGGGTCATAAATGAAGGAGACAACCCCCTACAAATCCTCTTCCTTGTTTTCCTCAAGTTTTGGTTTCCATTTTCTCATAAATCCCTTGACTTTATCCAAAATTGGCCAAAAAATCTACATAAACCACACATTAGACTACATAGCAAAGTGACTAACCCAATTCACTCTATTATCATAAATATATTCAAAAACATGCAATAAACTAATGAGAATGGTGGATTAAGTTGAAATAAGAGGCAAAATGAGCCCATATAATTACCCATTTCTGGGGCTCATCAATCTTAATGATAATTTATTTGTATTTACATTAAGTATTTAATAATTAAAGAACATGGGGACTTATATAAATTTCAACTAAAATACATGAGTTATGTTTCACATTTATTTCTTCCCCATTAAAAATGCTTATCCTTTTCTCTTCTTAGTGAAAGTAATGGTCAATCATGGTTTTCCATACAATTGGTTGCCACTAAATTTACATCGAAAATATTATTGGTTTTGAAAATGTTGACAAGGAGAGATCAATATCCACACTACCATCAACTATGCTAATATTTGAAAACCCTTGCCTCCAATACTTACAAGAAGTCACCACTAAAGTTTCTTGTTTACTTCAATTTGTGACACTGTCCATCATAATTGAATGACATGAATACCCATTTAAGAATTCTCATTTGATGTATTTGGATTTGAATGGAGATAGATCAATGGTTCCTAACCTTCTTGAAATACCTAGATCAACAATGTATAACTTTTATAGTGGATGCATGCATGCTATGAAGATGAATGATGACCCCTCATTAGTGCTTCATAAAGGCACAAAGGGACCATAGGAAATTGAGCACATGAACATTTTAATAAGGTTTTAGTAGACTAGTTTCAATGCAATGCAAGGGACACCTATCCTTGTCATTTACAATAATATCCTCACATCACCATCATTCAATCAACAAATACCCCATAGGTTGGGGGAAAGGGGGTTAGTGTTGCCAGACATAAAATTTAAACATTGAGGAATCTGGGATGTTATCCATAACTATAATATTTTTATTGGATGTTTGACATACTAATATTATTGAGCTTAAATCAATTTCTTCTAAGAGTTTGATTTCACACTCCTATTGTGCATTGATACTATTGTACATAACAACCCCGTGTTTGACCTATTCATGATCTCTAATTGGTTTGAAATTACTTGCAAATTATTTTAATGTTTGGTGATTTACAAAAGAATGAATGTTGTTGAAGACCTTGTAATAAAATACTTCCAAATTTAATAAAATATGTGTTAAAAACTCAAAAACTCAAAAACATCACCAAGCTTGGTTTTATTGCTTTATTCTATCCTACTCTATTTTGAAAAATAAAAGCTTTTGTGTGTAGGAAAAATTTCAGTGAAGTCATTTAGGGATCAAGAGATCTAGTGTGCTCATATCCAACTTTGAAAAAGATATCTCAATGTACACTAGGATATGAGAAACCAACTATAAATTTGGATACGGTGCCAATATTTGTTGAAGAATGGAAGAATGTTGTGGCCTAGTCACATTTTGGAACCAAACTTCAATATAGTCCTTGCTCCCAAAGAAATGTTTGATCATCATTCTAGACCTCTTGTCCACAAATCAATTAGTATCAAAACTCTTAGAGTACGAAAATTGGTTGAAATTCATGCATCTTCAATTAATTTTAACATGAATTTTAACTATGCATCTAAAACGAATGCAATTAAAATGAGATGCAATTACAATAGCTCTAATTAGGAAGAACCCCATAATCGTGATGTGCAGGTTCTGACCTCTCGTCTTTCCACTCCTCCTAAACAGAGTTGTGTAAATAAAATGGCATTCTAAATTGAAAGTTAATGCCTATGTATACTTCCCTAGAAACGATGCCAAAAACATTTGGTAATTTAATTGTGGGTTTTATTACTTAGCATTAAATTATCAATCCAAGTTCGTATACTTGTGAAGTACACTACACTATATGTGCTAGGAAATCAACATTCAATTTTAATTCTAAAAGAAAATTTCAAATTTATCAGTAGCAAGAAAAAAATGGTAAACCTATGCAAATGAATCAAAAGAATGTAATGGAGTAAAAATCAAATCTTAATCTAAAAAGTAATTGAGTTTTAAAGACTGTAAATGCAAAGAAAATCTATGAGATGAAATCTAGTCAAAGCACAAACACATACTTAAATTTGATGAAATCAATGACATGACTATTCTTGAAGGCAATAAAAGCAAAGACAATTTCTCTAATCTAATGAAAGCAAGGACAATCTATTCTAGGAAAGCAAAGAACTTTCAATCTCGTGAAAGAAAAGATAGTTATATTAATTAAAGCAATAAATCTAATCTAATGAAAGCATTTGAAATTAATCTATCAAATCATGAAATATTAATCTGTGAAAACATTTGAAATTTAATCTATGAAAGCATGGAAATATTTAATATAGAAATGTAAGTAAATCTAATCTATGAAAATGATACAATTAACTATGAAAACAATGAAAATTGTAAATCAATTGAGAAATTCATTGTGTGTTCAAAGCTTAGATTTCATTCATACATTAAAACCATGATATGTCTATGAATGAAAATGAAATGAGTGCGCAAAGAAGAAGCTAAAGAAGTAAATATTTTTGGTATCTTAAATGTAATTCAAGAATTTGATATGCAAAAGAACATAAATTAAATGAGTGTAAAAGAACATAATGGAAATGCGTAGCAAATAGAGCATCTAATCAAAAGAATTGAAATCAACCTTGCAGAAAATGAACATAAAAGAAACTAGTCTATCTTGCATAAATGAAGCATTAAAATACACTCGTAATCATTAAGGAGCGCTCCTAAAGTGCATGAGAGGTGGAAAGTTCAAAAAGCTATTGATCAAACAATAGATCTCATCATGAAGGAATAACCATATCAAAATATTGTATTAACTAAACAGTATGTGAACTTCAATAATATTCATAACATCAAGCATAAGCATAGTCAATATTTAGTATACAAAACTTAACACCCACTTTGAATGGATAAGGCACTCCTATTTATACAAAAACTAAGATAACTAATTAATCAATGTAGATCCACAAATCTCTCCTAAATCCACAAATATCCCATGTGGTCACAACCATGTGTTAAAATATAGCAAGTAACATCTCTTCATATCCTCCCACAAATATTTAAAATATTTGATAGGAGACAATTATGAAAACATTTATGATTCTTCTCCATTAAATGTGCTCGCTAGAGGCCAAATATGGCTTTGTTAGAATCTTCAAATATGCCTACAAACATCACAAAACTCATCCAACTTTTAGATATAAGCGAATACATGTCATTTTTTTAATATTTAACCATAAATTCATTCAAAATACTATGATAAAACTTTGGAAAATAATAAGTATAAACCCATACATGATTAAGAAAATAGTCTAGTGTAAGGTGCAGGAGCTACGGAATATGGTAAAAATTGAAGGAAAATGATAGGAAAGAGAGTGTAAAAGGATGAAATTTTGGATACCCTACAGCTACATGATGTCCATCCATAAAAGGATGATGGAAAAACTAGTAGTGGTCAACCCCAATCACTTCAGTCATTTGCCGAATCCCACAATCCATGTGCATGCCTTCTTTAGAAAGCATGATCTTGTTCCACTCCCTAAAAACATGAATACCTGAGAAATAATTATAAACATATTTTAGCTAAAAAATATCCTCCAATATATGAGTAAGGGAAATAGTAAAAAAACTTGGGTCTCATTGACCCAATTCACAATGCACAATGAGTCACCGAAAATATGAAGTTGTTCACATCTTTTTTCCTAAGTAAAGGCAATAAGTGATCTACAAGCTAGAAATTACACCCAATTGTTGGAACTCCATCCCAAACCCATCTTAACATGAAATGAATGATGGATGATAGAGAGTGCAACAAACACCCCCCCCCCCCCCCATACACATACACACACAAAACCCTCCTCCTGTGATGCCCCATCGAAATAATCCCATGGAAATTTGCATCAGGGGTTTCAATCAAGACTGACCTTCCCCTAGTTCGAGCCCTTGACTGTGGATAGTGAGAAAGAATATCAAGATCATCTAAAGTAACCTATACCAGATATGACAATTTGTCCTAAATTTTACACATCATTTTGTCACCATTAAACAAATGACCTCCAATCCATATCTCTCGTTATCTGATGAAGTGTTCCGAACATTCCCCTATAATATTGGAATAAAACCAATCCCAAAGACAAAAATAATCCTTGATTACATTGCTAAAAACATATTTTTAAGCACTTGCATAATTTCCTAGCCATATCATGTGCAAGCGCTGACCATTGTGGCCTGTGCAATTTTGCATTGTCTTCCACTAAAAAATATGCAAATCTCTTAATCAAGGTAAAAATAAAAAGTGATTTCTAGAAGCCTTGTTGGTGGAATATTTCTCAAACAAAAGACCTTGAGCCCCTACATACTTGGGCCTCATCCCTTGGTTCTTGAATCAGACTCCTTCTCTTTGTGGAACCCTAAACCATCTCTTTATGGATCTCATCCCTTGAGAAGAGGATCTCAAAACTCCTCCTCTTGGCCTATAAATTCAACATAGACCAGAGGGTGAGGGGGACTTCTGAATGTAAACATATGTTATTGGAATATGGATAGAAATCTTGTCACCTAAGGGGAGGATTGGAGACCATTTGGAGGAGGTTTACGTCATCAAGGCTAAGGTTGTATTGCTTCTTATTGTTCAAAATTAATACAAATAGTTATTTCTTTCCTACTTTCATTTGTTATAATGCACTTTTCAAAGCTCCTTGATCTTTTGCATAGTTTATAATAGAATACTAGTTTAGTTTTGTGATATATTCTATGTTGTGATTTCCATTCACTTTGCGTTTCACATTTATCCACATTATAATTTTATGCCTTGTTTGTTTTTGTTTATGCAGATCTTCCCTTGAAGTAGTGAAGAAAGTCTTTTGAAATCATTAGAATAAATTCCATAGGCATTTTGTAGAGAGGTAAGAGGTTCTTGCATAATTCATACTTCAGTTGTAAATTAAGGAAAGGTAGCAATTACTTGTCTATTTTGTTATAGGTTATTTTGTCACATCCGATCACTAAGCCTCCTAATAGGATCAAACAGCATCATATTCCCCCTTGTCACCATCTTGTACAAAGCCATAAGTAGGTTCCCTTCATCCCCCATAATTTCAGCCCTAAAATGCATCTTCTAAGCTAGTT
This sequence comes from Pinus taeda, assembly GCA_000404065.3. Classification (NCBI taxonomy): domain Eukaryota; kingdom Viridiplantae; phylum Streptophyta; class Pinopsida; order Pinales; family Pinaceae; genus Pinus; species Pinus taeda. The sequence goes on from APFE031368485.1 coordinate 97,709, forward strand.
TTAGGACCAACGCTCCCTGTAAGTCTACTCGGGTACGATCACCTACAGGTTGCTCCATTGTGGCCTGTGTTGGTCACCAGCAGGTTTCTCCTCTTTACGCTTGCATTGGTTCTAGAAATTTGGGAGAATGATTGGGATTATGGAAGCTTCCCCTTCTAGGAGTTTCCATAAATTGTTTTAATTACTTAGCTTGGATAAAACATTAGGATCATATCCTTCCCTACTTTGGAGTTTTTACCACTTATCCTTTGATCCCATCCCTCCATCAAAGGTGGATCTTAAACCTTATATTGGTAATTGGATAAGAACTCCCAACTTACCCTACTTCTCTATATATTCACAGCCTTGTATGTGGTTGGGGGTTGGATTTTAGAGAGTGATTATGCCTGTATGCTATTGTAGTGAGTGGTTACATCTCATGCATGTAGGGTGATTGGAGGTGCATATTGTGACAAGGAAAGGACAATTCAACAACTTGGAGGAGCTTTTAGTTTCTTGGCTTGTGTTATCTGACTATGCAAGTTCTAATTTTAGCATTTGGAGCTAGAATTGGAGCTTTCAAGCTAAAGAAGGAGCGAAGTGTGTGAAGGATTCCAAGTAGGTCTCACTCCATCATCTATTTAATTTATGGAAAAGAATTGTGTTCCCTGTCTCTCTGTTGTTCAAGGTTAGCCACCAACCTAAGGGAGATACTTTTGTTTGTAATCGTAAATCTCGTATAACAAATTGGTGACCATACTGTGGAACAGAGTATTCCCTTGGTGTTATCCTTGTCCATTGTGTTTTATTACCTCCTTAACAAACCTTAGTTGCATCATCCAACCAAGAAAAGACCTAGGAATTGATTTCATTGAGTCATTTTTACAATTTTTGTGTCAAAATCCTCTTTCCCAAGCCCAACGCACCCCTTGTGCCTCTGACAGAGCATTGCACTTCACCCATACCCATTATGTACCAGCGTTGCAATGAATTGGTGCCTCCTCTGCACCAACATTGGCCCCTGTTTTTACATAAATTTTTCCTTGGTTCTTGAGCTTCTCTTTGGTCAACCTACTTCCAACTAAACGTTCTTAAGTCTTGAGTGTCTTGTGATATCTCTAAAGCCTCCATTTGGTTTTCATTTGTGTTGTTTTCCTTTGGTAAGAATTGGTTTTGATTTTTCTTTGTTCTTATCATTTGGTTGCTTACAAACTGATTTCGTTTTATTGTTGATCGCTTGGACGAATTATCTCTCTAGTCCTCATTATGAAAAGTGTGATTGAATTAGTGATTGAACATTTGCATCTTAGTTTTCTTCATTTGGAAAATTAAGAGTGGTGAAAAGAAAAAAATTGCATTTGCATCTAGGGTTTTGTGTGTGAAATTGCATGTTTTTGCTTTCATTTTTGCAAAAAAAAACCCCCCTCAATCACCTTGGGGGGGCGGGATGAATTGTATATGAGTGTCAATCAACTTTGAGTGTCATCCCTTTTGATTTTTGAAATTCACACCCAATTTCAAGTTGAGTCCTTTGTTCATGAAATCCCAGATTACGGTTGATTTCATTGGAATCCTCTTATGTTTGTTTTGGAGAATTCTCTTGCGTATATCACATTTTCATAGTTAGAATTCTCATTTTCAAAGAAAGGAAATTGTGCATAGATTTCATTTGCATAGTTTTCAGGGTAATTGTGCATAGATTACATTACATGGTCTGACATCTTTTAATCCTTTGAATTGAATTGGAATAGTGAAATTGAAAGATCTAGTTAGGAAGCTATTGTTGCTTGCATATTTGATTGTTTCATCATTGTTTGCGCCTCTCCCTACACTAGATAACTTTCATCAAAAATGAAAAGAGTTCTTTCTGTCATATTAGTTGCATCATAGGCCTGTTCAGGTGACATTAAGTTTGGAGCCCTAAAATTGAAATCTAATTCAAGTACAACTCTAAAATTCATATCAATTATCCTAAGGAGAATTTGTAACATTAACGACACACACAGAGGTCTAGGCTAGAGACATGTTTCAGCATCATTAAATGTAGGAGTTGTTGTTGTTTGCCAGCGTTTCATCCCAGGGTGAAATCTCGTTTCATGTATGTAAGTGTATAAGATCATTCTTCATGTACCTTCGGGTATATCAAATGGTGCTCCACACATGAAAAGTATATGGGAACACTCTCATCGAATGATTATGCATTAGACAACACTACTACATACTGCACTCCCACGTATTTTTGAGTATATTTTGGGAGTCCCCTATAGGTTATTATCCATCCACAGGTAACTGAGTTAGTGGCCTTGTATATTGTGATACACTGAACACAACATTTTGGGAGATTGCCTGCATGTACGTTAAGTTCTTGGTTCGCAAAGGTGTGTATTGCAATTCACGATTTATTTAGTCTTAGTTACCCCTTTGTTTTATTTGTGTCTTTGATTTCAAAAATCAATTAATTGACCACAAAACAACATCCTTCGTGTGGAAATACTCCTTAGTAGATATTAGGTTGACACTAATGGCAACAATTCCTGAGTCTACCAATCAAGGAAGCCTCTCTGATGGAAATCCTGGTATTTTTCCTTCTTTTGGAAATATTGGTGCTCCTTATATGGTAGCATTGTCCCTTCCCAGATTTACCATTGGTTTTTTGGTTTGGTTATTTTCGACCCATATGGTTCTGAATGTCCAAACGTCCTCTCAACCAAGTTCTCCTCCACCTGAACAACATCAAACTCATGTTGATCCTAAAGTTGACCCTTTGCCTTCTTCACCTATTGCTTCTTCATCCCTCTCTTCCTCTTCGCCTGGTGAAAGTCTTGATTCTAGTAACTAGGAAGCTAAGAAAAAGAAGAAAATGATGAAGAAGAAGAAGCAAAATAAGCCAGGGGGCAACCAAGCATCTATTTCTACGGATGTCATTGATGTTGAGAAACCTTCCAATCAAACCCGTAAGGTTAAATTCCCTTGCATGTTATGTACGGGTGATCACCTTCTTATAGATTTCCCTAGTATTCCCAAGGTATTAGAAGTGTGATCCACAAGCTCACATCAACCTTTGTCATCAACCTCTAGAGATCATGCTAGTGACAAATCCTCAACTAGTGATAGTAAGGTCCATGGGGAAAAGGATAAAGTCAAGTTTCCCTGTAAGCTATGTGAAGGGAATCATTTTATTCACCTTTTTCCTTATATTGATGAAGCCTCAAAAATGTTAGAAAACCTTATAGCTTCCCAACTACGACTTCCAGCTGGTTACCGGAAGCTTTCTCCCAATCTTCCACTAGTTGATGATGGGATTGATCATAATTTGAATCCAATCAATATTTCTCTCTCTAAACGTGAATCCCATGAGTTTGTTCCTGACCAACCATTGGTTGAGAAAATGGTTGACTTGATTCCACCTTTAGTTGATTGTACCTTTCCCATAGAGAGTGAGTATCATACCACTCAGGTTCTTCTTGTTTCTTCACATTCCAATGAACTTGGGGGCAGTCCTCCCATTCCAATGGCATAGGGTGGAAATCCTCCCATTCCTAGAGCACAAGGGGTCAATTCTCCCATTCCCATGACACCCCCTCCAAGTAGTATGGTCACTTCCTTTGATTGGAGTCGACTAACAGGATATCATCTTCCTCCTTACATACCCTTCCAAATCATAGTACAAGCTTATAAGGTGGTCGTAGTTAGCACAATCATAGATGAAATATCTGTTAGTATTTTTTTTGTCGACTACATGGAAAGCTTCAAGTTCTCTGCAACTTGTGCCCGTCACCCAGAATATGTTGGCTTTTAACAAAGGAACTAGTCAACTGTTAGGGATCCTTAATAAGTTGCCTATTACTTTGGGAGGAAATATTGTCTATATCGATGTTATGGTTATCCAAGGCCCTTTGGATCTTAATTTACTCCTTGGGCATTACTATGTTTATGTCATGGGAGAACTTGTCTCTTCACTCTTTCATGCGATGTGTTCCATGCATGAAGGAAGAATCGTGACTATTGACCAGCTTTCATTCATTGATCCTAACTCCCAACCAACCAACATCCCTAAATGGTCCTTATAAGAAATTGGTATTTCCCCTGCCACAGATTAATTATGTGACAACTTATTCCATGCCTGCATCTACTGATGATCTAGTAGATCATGTAATGCATCATTTACTGGGGGCATTGGAGTCTAATATGTTCATTGGATTCTTTGATCCCTTTTGGAGTGGTGTTCCCCCATATGATGAGAACCTCTTGGAAGCCACGGTCTCTTCGAGGCCATGATCTGATTTTGGAGAAGTGCGCCTTTTCCTATATCAAGATCCTTAAAAATGAAACAAGGTCCTGGAGAAGAGTTCCTTGTCTTGTGTCAAGCTCCTTAAAATATGAAACAAGGTGTTGGAGCATAGTTCCTTTTCTTATGTCAAGCTCCTTAAAAAATGAAGCGAGTTCCTAGAGCAAAGTTCCTTTTCTTGTGTCAAGCTCATTAAAAAATAAAACAAGCTCTTATGAGGATAGTTCTTATACTATGTCAACCTCGTTAAAAAATTAAATAGGTCCCTACAAGCATAGTTCTTTTCTTATGTCAATCTCGTCAAAAAATGAAGCAAATCCCCTTCCAACTTGAGTATTTGGTTAGATCTCGTAAATTTCCAGATGATTATTTCACTTGATATTGTATGTTAACCTTCATTCCATCCACAAATTAGTACCTAGTACCCTACTTAGGTGCATGAAATGAAGCTTGGGGGGCATGTACCTCGAATTGAGTAATTATGTTGGGCGAATGCAAACTTATTCCAAGCATAGTTTTTCTGATGTTTCAAGATTTTGTAAAAATGAAACCAATTTCAAGCATAGTTTCCCATGTTTCAAGATTCTGTAAAAATGAAACCATAACCATTTTATCCCTCATGATTGCCATTTTTATTAGCTTATATTTTCCGGATGAGACTTGGTTTTCTCATTCCATCGTCACCATCTACTTAGCCATTCATACTCTTTCACTTTGTTTTTTTACCCTTTCTAGAGGAATAGATACAATGAGTGGCCTTATTAGCCAGCCTCTTGACCTTTGTGTGTTTTGAGTAGTTCCACCATGATAAGAACCAGTTGCTACCTTTTATACCACTCGTTTGTCCAAGAGGAGTCCTCTTTCAGCTCTTTTCAGACTCCCAAAATATGAAAATATTGTCGAGAACTAGTCTTTTAGAACTCGTAAAAGTAAATAAAAAAAGACATCTACTCATTTTAAGTTTAACCCTTTTCTGGACTGAGATAGACTAGATACGAAAAAGGAATACCTTAGTTGAGCATGGCTAAGAGGTTCTCTTGGGTATTTTTTTCTACCTTTTCAAACCTAAGTGACTACCTATGAAAAGGGACATTTGGAGTTTTATTTTTCACCTCTTTTTCAAACTCTCTAAACATGAAAAGCATGTCAAGTTTTACCTTCGTTGGACTCATAAAAACATCAAACAACGATGGAATTTTCGATCATGATAGGTCTAAACCACTCCTTCTTAGGGTTTGTTAAATACACTGAAAGGGATTCATCAGAAAGATGAACTTACAGATCAAGCATATGTTATCCTCCTTAATCTTGTTAAAAAATAAAGAGGTACTGACCAATATGGTTGGGGAAATTGAGAAAACAAGGGATTCCATTTTTCTAATGGCAATGAGTCACTCTTGAACACGACACTCTTCCACTTCATTTATGTGGCTCTTAGGTTGGGTAATCTGCTTGTCTTTTAGTTATCATAGCATTTTTAGAGAGTCCATTTCAGTTTTGGGTCAATGCTTCCAACTCCATTCAATGTCGCCAATGTGTTCAAGAGAATTCATTCAGTTGATCTCCACTACAGTACTCATAATCCTTCATTTCATGTTTGTCTTTCCTCATCCAGTTCCATATCAACATCATTTTGATCATTCTGTCTCAATCATGATATTCATTTCATGTTATTGATGAGGGATACATAAAGGCCTTCTTACAATGGGTTGCTTCCTATCGACATTAGCACATCATCTAAGAAGTTAACTTAGAAACACTCCTTTGATACCTTGGTGCTTGCATACAACAATGGCAAGTTTTTTCCCTATCGGCTATAGGTTTACATCAATGGCCTTCGACCAAAAGGTTTTTTTTGGTGTTCGACATAAACTCCTTTATTCACACCATACGGATTGTAACATAGTACCTTGAGAGCCATTAACATCATCAATGGTTTTTCTTGCATGTGTTAACCAATTACATCATTGGCCAGTAATCAAATGGTGTCTACCATGTTCAACTCCATATAATTGATTCACATGGTAAGACTCGTACATGAGTTGGTCGGGTGAACGAGATAGAAGACCTTGGATCTAGTTTCATCCATTCGAGCTGTGATTTCAGGAGTTATACAAAGATAACAATGCATGATGGTCATGATCATATAGAAAGTCATCTAGTCATGGGTCCACTAGTTTCATCTATGGATGTGTCTTTTGATCATTATACATGTTATGTTAGCTTATGAGTTGAATATGGGTATGCATACCTTAGCAAACAAATATGCCATGTTGTAAATGTATTTTAACATATGAAGATCGCCAATTCTCCTTGATCCCGACTTGTCACAAGGTAAATCACTTCATTCATCCTTCATCATCTCTGACTTTGTGCTTTAGGGGGAATTCTATTATAGGGAATTTTTTCACATCCAATTAGTGAGCCTCATAATGGAATCAATCAACATCCTATTCCCCCATGTCACCATATTGCACAGATACCTAAGCATGTTCACTTCATCCCCTGGAATTTCAGCCCTAAATTTTATCATCTGAGCCAGTTTTAGGACCAACACTCCCTGTAAGCCTACTAGGGTGAGATCACCTACAGGTTGCTCCATTGTGGCCTATGTTGGTCACCAGCAGGTTGCTCCCCTTTGCACCTGCATTGGTTCTACAAATTCGGGAGAATGATCAGGATTCTGAAAGCTTCCCTTTCTAGGAGTTTCCAGAAGTTGTTTTAACTACTTACCATGGATAAAACATTAGGATCATATCCTTCCCTACTTTGGAGTTCTTACCACTTATCCTTTGATCCTATCCCTCCATCAAAGGTGGATCTTAAACCTTAGATTGGTAATTGGATAAGAACTCCCAACTTACCCTACTTCTCTTTATATTCATAGCCTTGTATGTGGTTGGGGGTTGGCTTTTCAAGAGTAATTATGCCTGTATGTTGTTGTAGTGAGCAGTTATCATCTCATGCATTTAGGGTGATTGGAGGTGCATATTATGACAAGGAAAGGACAATTCAACAACTTGGAGGAGCTCTTTTACAAGATCAACTACTACTTATGGTTGTAATATCCTTCCATTTATATTAATCCAAAGAATTCATTATTGCTATTTCATATATTTCAATACCATGTTGATCTATTGAATGAAGCACTTAGATGATACTACATATATCTCGTAGTTTCTTGGCTTGTGTTATTTGACTATGTAAGTTATAATTTTGGCATTCAGAGCTGGAATTGGAGCTTCTAAGCTAAAGAAGGAGTGAAGTGCGTGAAGGATTCCAAGTAGAGCTCACTCCATCATCTATTTACTTTAAGGAAAAACATTGTGTTCATTGTCTCTCTATTGGTATAGGTTAGTCGCCGACCTAGGGGAGATACTTTTTTCCGCAATCATAAATCTCATATAACATTTGTTACTAGATCTCTTTTGAATATAGGGAGACTACTCTTGTCTGCAAGAGCAATATGTCCTCCATAACAAATTGGTGACCATACTAGGGAACATGTTTTTCTTCATTGTGTCCTCCTATGACCTCAGATCGCTTTCTATAACCTTGTTTGACTATGTTCTGAATCTTGAGAGTTTAAAATTATGGATTTTGTGGCTTTATTGCATATTTTTCTTATTTTTTGGTCGATCTGCTTATTTTTTTGTTAGAAAAATTTCATATAGTGGCGCACTTTTCCTTTAGCAACAATGTGTGTATGCACTAAAACTAATTGGTTGCTTACACAAGTCTCTGAAATTTTTGAAAAATTAGGGTTTTCGTCTGTTGGGTCCACAATTTTTTATTGTTGTGTTTTCTTGGGTATGTTTACATTCTAGAAAAGCCCACTATTTTTTTTATTTGATGTTTTGAGTTGCCTTCTTGAAAAATTACACATCTTTGCAAATTGCGGTTGAAGGTTTGATCTGGTGAATTACTAATTTATCAAAAGAAAGGTTGGTCATTGTTGGGATAATTTGTATATGTCCTTCTTCTATCAAAAAATTAGATTAAGTACTTTGTTTACCTTAATGCAAAGAATCATTAGCATTGGTAAAAAGTTAGTTTTTTTCAAGGTGGACACTTTTGATTTAGAATTGTTGTTTTGAAGTGAATAGTGATTATTCATTTTTATAAGACAATACAAAATTATGTTTACAGTGATTTGTAATTCATTACATCAAGTTGAAATTATGGGTTGTCTCTTTTGAAGTGAAAAGATTACAGTACCATATTCGATTGCATTCTGTTTTGAGTCAGATTATAACACCATCGGTTTCATATCCATCAACTTACTGAGTAAACAACAGCTTAAAAACAATGGTAATAAAATAAATTAGACTTTTTGTATTTCTAGGGCTCATTACACCTACATTAGATCAAATTATAGGGCTTTGGAATAGGAAAGTGAGTTAACTTTCCAAAGATGCAAACAAACAATAGAATCTTGTTGAAGGGAGTAAATCCATATATGACAATTTTAATTTAGGAAGATCCTCTTACACGGGAGTTGAGCACGAGATCATATCAGACCTGATAAAGTGATCGACCCTGCTTCATTGGCATAAAACAATTTATGGGTGAATCTTAGCCCAAGGGAGAAATTTAAGGGGTTTATATTTTAAAGGGGAAGCTTTTCTATATTACACCCCTTTTCTATGTTTAGCCCAAAAATTATTTAAAACATAAATAATTATTACATTTTAGCCATAAAAAATAAGCCTGGTAAACAGTCCAAAGGCCTGATTCACCTGGTTTGGAGGTTGGATTTGCTTGCAATCGCCCTAATTTCTTGGTTTGCAAGTAATATTTGGTTGCAATCACCCCAATTTCTTGGTTTGTAGGTCATATTTGTTTGCAATCACCCTCTACCATTCGAGGAAATTGAGGGTAGGGTTGAATTTGCAGGGGGGGTCACTTGTATAAATTCTACAGTTCCCATTGTTGAGTTGCTGGTGTGTAAGTTGTGTGTGTGTAAATTTTACAATGCAAGTGTGTAAATTCTACAGTGCTAGTGTGTAAATTTTTCATTCCTTTATCGAATGCGCTCTTGTTTGAGGCAAGGTTGTTACAACTACTAGCCCTTGTATTTCTGAGTCCGTCCCTAGCCTATACATGTGAAGGGTGACTGTGTCATGTCTGAGGCTAGCACCTTTCTTCTCCAATTTGTTTCATTAATGAATGGCAAACAAATTAATTGCTTCTTCTCGTGAGGTAAGTTTCTATCCATTCACTAGAAATAATGAGTTGCGGGTGTGTCTAGTTGTTTTTCATTTGTTTACTCCAAAGAGCCTAAAAAAAAAAATGAGAGAGTTGTTGGGTGGAAATAAAGGCATCCACACCTCTGATTCGGCGACCACATCACTCTGGTTCTCTGCCAACGGTATGTATTGTCATCTTTTTCTTTGACTTATATGGGTTTGTATAATTGGGATTATGTCTTTACTCCAAGACAGTTTGTAAATACAGATTGATATATAGGAGTTATATGATTTTCTCTTTAGATAGGCTCAATGGTTAATACTAACTCCCAAACTAAGAGCTCCCTTAATGACCTTCAACACTCATAAATAGAAGTATTGATGATTTGGCCTTGGGATGGATGGAGCAATTGATTGGTTCAGTTCTCTGTACACGATTACTGATTTCAAAGTGCCTATTGACCCAAGACAATATCTACATATCTAAAGCGCAATAGCTAATAAAGATTTTATTTCAATTTTACACATCTCCTCTAATGGTAATTCCTTGGAGGAACTCCCCTGTTGGATGATTAATTCATTAAAGCCAAAAACTTTGTAGCTTACCCTTGAATTGATTACTTTCACGCTAGGACGATGGAGGGTCTACTGGATTTTGTGAACAGAATATCCATTGTCTCGAAAATGAAACTGCAGAAAAATGGATGCTTGAGCCTTGGATGCATTAATAAGCGTAAAGGCCATATCCTAGGTGACCATGAATTCTAAGTAGAATTGGTATTTAGGTTTGATGCTCAAACCAATGGATGCGAAAACCCTTTATGGGAAATAATAGTTGTCTTGAATTAGAATATCCTATTATAGTGATCTCATTTTTCGATGGAATTTGATTGTTTCCAATTAGAGGAAATCTAGGCTTCCTTTCTTTTTGTGAATGGAAGGGAAATGTTGGGAATTGAAAGTTTTGAAATTTTGTATGTTGAAGAGATCAAGTGTGTCGTATTTCTGCAAAGAAACTGTAAGTAGACATATTGGACTTATATTGAAAAATATGTATAGTTCTTATTGTGGGTTGTTTGGATTTTATAATTCAACGTAATTTCGCAAACGAGTCTCGTGATTTGATCATTTATAGTGACATAAACTTTGAATTGGTTAATTTTGTGTGCTTTCAATCATGGAACAATTCAAGATTTCCAATAGTCATTGCTATATCTATTTGATATTTGTTTTCTAGTGTTATATTATATTAATTATTTCTATGGATTATGACTTGCGAAGTTTTTAAGGGAGCAAAAGGCTTTTTTATTTCTTTTTAGATTCATTCTTGTCGTGAAGGAGTAGAGCAAAATACAAGGACTGTATGTAGCTGATATTCCATATCATTTGTGGGATAATATCTTGGATAAACTGTTGATTTCAAACATGTTTAGGATGTTGAGAGTTTGCATAACTTGGAATTCAATGTTGTGCAATTGAATTCATTTCTGATGGCCTACAAGAAGGTGCCCCCACAAGACCTTTTCTTCATTATGGTTGCATAAAATTTTAATGGAAATGTTGTTGCCACCTATAATCCTATAGATGACAAGTGAGTTGTTATTCATGTGTCCTACATGTCATATTTATGCCCCTGTTCTATAACATGTTCAAGGCTTCGTAATCCTATAGTATCATGAGGGGGTCTGTTGGTAGCAGAGAACATAAAGGGTCCCTTATTATCGATAATTTATTCACCAAAAGCCATAGAATTTTTCCTCCCATGTTACCTATGAAGTCTCCCTATGTACTGGCAATGGTGGTGTATCCAGAGAGAGACAATGATTATCAAATTTTGGTTGTAAGTACTATTGATAAGATTTCTTCACAGGTGTATGATTTTAGGAGTGATTCATGGAGAATTTGTGGTAGTTTTGATAGGAGGTTTTCCATGTTGGGGAATGCTACTCATTTAGATGGATTTTTGTTCTACCTCACCCATGGTCCTAATAAATATTTAGCCTTTGATGTTTATGTGGGGACTTGGGATTTGGTTGATGTTACCATGCCCCCTGTGGTTTGCCCGCATATACTGGAGCATGAGTGCTCCTTGATTATTTTGGGAGTATTGAGGAGCTTGGAGTTTTGAAGAATATCAATAATATGGGAGCTCAATGAGTATGTCAAGCAATGGCAGAAAATGTGTAGTATGCCCGATCATCTCTTCAATAAATTCAATCATGGTAATATTAATCACTTTTTCATTGTTGCTCTTTGGGGCAAGATTTTGTTTTACAGAAATTACTCTCCAGTCATTTTCATGTATGATTTTTTAGAGAATAGATGCTGGGGATTGCCACAATGTCCTCTTTAAAGTCACTTGTGTAAGCCAAGCTGGTTTTCCTTTGCATTGGAGCCCCGCCTTGATGTGATGGTATAATATAGGTATATTACTTAACCTATTCCTGATAATTTACTCTCGTAAATGGCATTCAAAATGTAGGATTTCTTACCTTTATTTTTGTTTCTCTGTAATTATGTGAAAAAGGTGGGGATAGTTAACAGACATACTAGCATCTAAAATGTAAGGTTTAGGTTGTACTATTCTATATTCTAAGAATCAAGTGTGATCTTTGTGTTAATGTCTCATTTGTTTTTAATGAGTTAGTAATAGTTTTCCCACATCATCTACCATATTTACTTCCCCAAATTGTTGATAATTCATAAGATACTAATGCCAAAAGAGAACACTGAGAGGATGTAATAGGATTTTAATCCATTTATAACAAAGTCCATAAGGTAACTTCTAGGCTACTAGTGTGTGTACAAATATATTTAAGTGAGACATATAAATTTGGAATTATGGATGTATATTCAACTATTTCTATAGATATGAAAGGGTTGATAGGAGTCAAAGAGGTAAACTCAAATAGTCTTGTTGGCAAGAATCATAAAATTTTATTGATAAGCATTGTAGGTGGGATGGGGAGGCCATCAACATTTCCTATTTGTAATAGGTGTATGTAATAGTGCATTGAAGCACCTTAAAACAAATAGATGTAAAAAAACAAACTAGTGACAGCAAGAAGAAAGAAAAACATCTGCTTTCACTACTTGGAATTCTACATCCGTTGCTAAAGAACAAGGAGGATGGAGCCTTAAAAATATAATATGGTTAACAAAAACTTTAGTCAAAAATGGAATCTAGAAGCTTTAGGCCAGTGTGAAGCCGACACTACTTGGTGTTGGGATTTTCATTTATTTGATGATGAGAAATTTTTTTATTTGGCTAGGTAGTGACCTTAAAATTAGAGGATTATTATTATTAATTATTTCAAATGAATAGTGTAAATATAGCAACATAAATTATGAGGGATCATTTCTTAGGATTGTAGCAATTTCTTTTACTTTCACTATAAAAAACATCCAACAATGTGTTGTAGCTAGGCAATAATTGCCTTGGAGTTCATTTCTCTAGAGTTTGAGTTCTCCCAAAAACCTCTAGTTTGCATAGTAAACAATCCAGGAACAATTTTCACATATATTTTGATAATGACCAAAACTTAGACTTTGCAAACCTAAGTTTTGGTGTTATATTTATTATGCTTATGCACAGAATTCAGTGATCTATAGTAGACCCTTTCCACAATTTCGTTAACTTTTCTCAGCTCTTTGTTGTATGATGTATCTTGCTAGAGGAACACCTTTTCCATAGTTTGGTTGTCATTACTTAGCACTCTGTTGTATCTTGTTGTAGGAAGATATATTTGCACTGAATATTAATTTCATTGTGGAAGTAGTTGGAGTGCCACAACTCATAACTTTGTGAGAGAGGATGTGGTGAGGAGTCTATGATTTTATTTTGAGCTAACTCAAACCTCATTCAAATCCATTAACTCAGATGAGCATATAATTGTTGGTATGTTGAAGGATGTTCGAATCAATTTGGGGGAGTGGATCAGAAGGACAAGTCTCACCATTGTTCTATTAGATGACTATTATGTGGTGTTTGGACAAGAGTTCATGCAAACCAAGAAGGTAGTGCCCATTATACACTTAAATAGAATTTAGATGCAAACTTTAAATCCCAACCATGGCACATGGCCCCCTTATTTCAGATGTGAACACAGAAGATTGTTATGGTTTAAGAAATTTCATGTTCATGGTATACTACGAAGTGTAAGGGTTAGGTTGTGTTATTATATATTCTAAAAATGAAGTGTTATTATTGTGTTGGTGTCCCATTTGTTATTAATGAGTTAGTAATAGTTTTCCCACTTCATCTGCCACATTTACTTCCCCAAATTGTTGAGTACTCCTAAGCTACTAATGCCAAAAGTGAACACTGAGAGGATGTAATATGATCTTAAACCATTTATAACAGAGTTCGTAATAATTTGCTTATAGTAACACAATTAGAAGCATATATGAGAAATATATTTTTCAAATAGTTGTCCTAACTCATAATTCGACAAGACAAAAAACATTGCCACTTATCTCTACTATCAAAATGAAGGAGAATAACTTCCCTGACTAGAATTTCAAAAAATGGCATATTAGAATGTGTACTTCATAATTTGTTGGTGAGGATGTTGTCTCCACTTTTCACAATTATCCCAACTCATACTTATATAGAACAAATAAAATTGTCACCTATTTCTAGTATTGAAATGAAGGAGAGTGACTTCAATAACTTGAATTTTAGATAATAGCATATTGGCCTACGTACTTCATAGTCTACAGGTGAGGATGTTGATAAGTAATGTTGGTGGTAGTTCAATATGTCCGTGAATCAAGAGTCAAATTTATAAAAAATTAGAATTATTTTAAAAAATCATCTGAATATACCTTACAAATTCAAGTGTAAAGGGCTCTACGATACCCATAAGTTATTCATTGTCATATACCTTACAAATTCAAGTGAGAAAGGCTCAAGTGAAAACCTTCAGTTACAGAGGAAATATGAATATCCAAAGACAATGAATGACTTATGGGTATCATAGATCCTTTTTCACTTTAAACGTTGAAGCTAGATATGGAAGAATGTAAGGTACCCACGGGATATCTGAATGTACCCACGGGATGTTGATCCAACAACCTTCACACAAGAAGTGCGTTAACAGAACACATTGTTGCCAATTTCTCTACATATTGTAGTGGTATGGAGGTATGCTATTGTAGTAGAATGACTTATTATTATTATAGCCATCTCATATACAATAACCACAAGCCGACCAGAAGGCATGAAATAAAAACTACATGTATTTTAGCACCAGAAACAAAAACCACAAGTATGAATATATGAAATGTGCATCATTTGAGTCAATATATGGTAGGGATACATGAAGTAAATATCTGTTCATGCAAAGACATCAACCTTAAAAACTATATAGTGGAAAATTATCGGTGCAAGCAACACCTATTCTAGTTAATCTTTGATCTTGGCGAACATTCTTTGGATGGAGAGGTGTTTTGCAAAGCATGATTAACAAATGATTAATCTATATTTTTTACTATTTTTTAAACAAATATTTAAATATATCAATTATTAATTATTTTTCCTTTTTGTGATAGCTCTTTAATTCTTAAATCCTTTTTTCAACTATATCTTTAACTCCCATTTTCATTATTTTATCATTAATCCTTATAATTTCTTTCTTTTTAACTATTAAATAAATAAATTAAAAATGATTTCAATTTATTAATTCTTATTTTCAATTTAATTTAAATAGTTACTATATTTGAAACTCCGATCATGTGGCTAATTCTTACAATTATTTAATTACTGGTGTTGATTTTCAAGTAACTCCCCTTTTATTGATTAAATTGCTTATTTGAAATTTGAATTTCTTTTCTTATTTATTTTTTTATTTTTAACTCTTTCATATTTTTACTCCTAATTATTTATTCCCCTTTTTCAAATATTATTAATATTTTAAATTTGTTATTATTAATTAGTACCTAATTCTTATTTTTCAAATTATGAATTCGTCCAAATAATAATCATTATTATTTCTAATTTAACTTATCATTTTTTACTGCTAACCCAACATATGCCTAAATTCTTTTCTCCTATAAATTGGCTCTTCAACACACGTTCACTAACTAAGCTCTTTGGTCCTTGATGATGGATGGAGGAACCATCCGAAATGTTGGAAAGATCAAAAATTCTACATAGTTCTAATCTGAAAATGTCCAACAACAAGGATGATTATGTTTATTGTAAGACTTTGTTGTTTTTTATAAAGCTTTCGAGTGTTCATCACATGATTTGGAGATATGAATTAATTTAATGGAATTTTATATATTTTACATTTGAATGATGTTCTTTGTTTTATATATGATGAATCATGATGTTAATGTTTTGCGTATAATGATTTATTTTGTCCTTTGGGCTTGGCATAACATTTTAATAAAAAATTGCTTAATGGTTTTTATGAACATTACACTTATTTTACTTTCAATGCTACTTACAAATGTAGTAATTCTTAACTCTTGGAAACTATTGATGCAGGTTTCTAGATCAATTTGAAATTTTACATGCAGAATATTTAGTGAGATGTCAAAAGCTAATAATGGGAATAAACCATCAAGGCAAATGGATGTATTATCATACTTTCAAAAGCCTCCATCCAAGAATACACATTCTCTTCAAGCTTCAAGCTCCTTTGAACAATCTGTTACTGAGAGAGATGATAACTCTTATGAAAATGCATTTTATATCCATATGATGGATGAAATAATAGGTTCATCAAGTGATCAAGGTGAGATAAATGTAGTTTAAATAGAAAATGTTGATGAAAATGTTGAATATAAAACCCTAGAAGGTGACATAATCCATTCACAGAAAAGGAAAAAAGGGCAGTGGACCAAAGGGATACAATTCTAAGAATATTGGATCTCAAGTTTTCCATTGATTGAAGCAATACCTCCTACAAATGAGAACGAGGTTTCCAAATAATTTAGATGTAATTCATGTAGTTTGAAAACTCACAAGGTAGTGAAATTCCAAATGAAGCTAGATATAATACAAAAGAATGCAGAAAGATGTATGAAAAGAAAATTGTAAATGGTGAATAGAAAACTATTCTTAAATGGAAATCTTCTGAGGAATGTCAAAATATCCTATATTCAGAAGAATATAAGAAATATTTAATAAGCAAGAGAAAACTTGAGGCAATTAGAGGAGCCATCATATCTCTACTTGAAAAGATGATGGAAAGAAGTTTGTTATCCAATACGATACAATTGAGCATTGTATTTCACATCTTATAAGGGTTTTCCTATGAAAAATTATCCATATCACATGAAATATCCATCTTTTCTTCAAGTGTCAAACTTTCCATCTTCTCGTTGGTCTATAACCAGTGGTTGGGAATGGGCAAGATATCTAGATCAAATAGAAAAGAATGATTTGAAAGAGAAGATTGAAAATTATAGGTTTTTGGCATTGCCTTTGGATGAGGTTACAACTATAGATAATACGTCATGGATTTGCATGAGAAATTATATGGTTAATGACCATATTAGGCATTCCTATCTACTTAGGATTAAAAAGATGAGAGAGACTTCTACAACTGAAAATATTTATGACCTTGTCCTTAATAGCTTGAAGGAAAGTGGTAAGGATCATTTAATGATTGCAAACAATTTGGTATATGTTGGAGCAGATCGAGCATCAATAATGCAAAGGAGTGGCCTTTGTGTTAGACTACAACAATCAGCTTCATCATGTATGCTTAATATTCATTGTATGGCTCATAGGATGAATCTTGCATTCAAAATAGTAAGTTTCCATCAGTTTCAAAAGTTGGAGATCTTGTCAGTGAGACTCATGCATACTTTTCTCATAGTCCCAAACGATTTTTAGAGTTTCAACAATTTTCAGATGATGTTATGGACGGAAAAACACCATTGAAAGATGTTGATACAAGATGGATATCATTGAATGGACCAACTCAAAGACCATTTAGTGAGTTCAAATCTTTGGTAGGGTTGATGTATGAAAATCTCTACAATGTAGGAAAATCTCAAGACCTTCTTTTTCAACTAACTGATATAGGGACATTATTGACATTGGCTGGAATTATTCCTATGCTACATGAAATGAATGTCTGATCCGAATCGAAAATGGCATCAACCCATGGTACTCAACCACCCATATTATTCATCGACCCATGGAATTTACCCATGGTATTGTAAATGGCATCCCCCCGTGGTATTGTAAAATCCACCCATGGTATTCATTCACCCATGGAATTGACCCATGGTATTGTAAATGACATCTGCCCATGGTATTGTAAAATCCACCCATGGTATTCATTCACCCATGGAATTGACCCATGGTTTTGTAACTAGAAAAATACTATAAGTAACAAGTCACATTTTGGTAAAAGGGAGATTGTCCTCCACAATGTAGCTTTTACAGTTCAGAGGCATGTAGCTGCCACATCTCTTCTCAGAGATAAGCTACCATTGCCCTAGCTGGTTTATTTCCACTTGGGTTTTAATAAAAGGTTTCTTTGTGGTTTTGTTGATTGGGCATTCTCATATTTTTCTTCTGGCAATTCAAGTTTTCAGATCTTGGGGGTCTCTCCTCCCAAGATCCATTTCAGTCTTTTAGATCTTGGGGGCCTCCTCCCAAGATCTGGATCAGTGGTATCAGAGCAGGTTACGATTCCATGGGAATGAGGGTTTCATGCATATTTTAGTC
The DNA here is from genome assembly GCA_000404065.3 of Pinus taeda. NCBI lineage: Eukaryota > Viridiplantae > Streptophyta > Pinopsida > Pinales > Pinaceae > Pinus > Pinus taeda. The sequence continues at coordinate 115,857 of APFE031368485.1, forward strand.
TCAATTTTTTTGCAGATGTGGGAAGGCACATCTCCACCCATGGGTAAATTCCTTATCTGGGCACTCTGAGTTTTCAGATCTTGGGGGTCTCTTCCCCCAAGATCCATTTCAATCTCTTGAGGGTTTGATGCATATTTCAGTTTCAAATTTTGCAGCAATATTCAACAAACATCAGGCATGTGCTACAACCTCCACAGAGCACTTTTCTTGGGTCAAGCAGGAAGAATTTTTCTTTTTTCATTTTTTTTCAAGAATTTTTTTTTGGGCGGCGACTTTGCAGATCAGATATGAAAATTTTGGTACAAAATTTTCAAAAACTAATACCAGATATGGATTCCTCTCGAAAAATCACCCAATTTCAAAAAAACAATGGGTCGAATCGGAGTTCGAATGTGGGAGATATTGCTGATTTAAAATCAGCTATTTTATCATAATTTTTGTGACGGCGGGACTATTGCAGTGTGAATCTGAGATCTCAGAGTGCCCAAATAAGGATTTCCATCACATGGGAAGATGCAAAATGGTCCTTCTGCTTCTAAAAATAGGTTATAATAAATATTCTGAGTTATATTGGCCGAGTTATGTCCACTTTAATTCTGGAGCAGCATTCGAAGTGGGTTTCCATTGGAGACGTGCCCTCCCACCCCACTTTAGTAGGCACCTGCTTCACATTCATCAGTTTCAACATAGCAACAATCGGCTTGGGTTATTTGGAGATGTGCCCTCCCACCCCAAGCTATGTAGGCACCTGCTACTTCATCAGCAACCAACATCACGGTTATGGGTCATCCACAAACCCACACTTTATCGAAGTCCATTTGCTAAGCCGCACACTGTCAGAATCACAGTTGGTCACAAGCATTACAGAGTATCTCTATCCTCGGATCTTCATTTATCAGGGTTTTGGGTTAACCACATAAAACCCTTATCTTCAGTGGCTCTTCATATTCAACAAAGGCTTTGCAGGAGGGAACTG
>APFE031368495.1:8542-33778 GCA_000404065.3 Pinus taeda
CTTGCACAATCAAGGGATTGAGTATTCCAATGAGTTTTCCCACGTATTTGCCCACATTTTAGCTTATGCTCACGTCCACAAAGCGTGAGTGACTATTTTGCAGGTGAAAAACGAGTTTTGGTGAGCCATTCTCATCAGTTCTTGAGCAGGTATTGAGCAGTTGAGGCAGGCAAGCAGTGGAAGAGATTTGGAGATCAGATCTGAGCTGTATTGTGTGTAACAGAGGTGGAGATACTTGTGAGAAGTATTATGTTGTGTAATGTTACATGACTCAATCATTAATATACAGATAGTTGGGGTTTTTAGCGAGATGCTTTCCCCGGGATACATACTGTGTTAATGTGTGAATGCTCTTGATGTTTTATTGTTATTGATGCTGCTATATTGATGATCAACGTAGAGGAGCTTATGTATTGTGTATGTTTTCCGCAATAGTACATGATCAGGATAATCTCCATTGAATATGTGTTAAATTATTCAAAATTTCTACATTTATCTAACAGAAACTTGAAGGGCCTAGCTATTATAGTGGAAGCTCCTCCGATTAACAAGGTGTCATCAGCAAATTGTGAGTGGTTAATGTTCATTACTACGTTCCCAAATTTAATTATTGTGATGAGGCCAACTCTCTGATTGAAGTCTAGCGCTTTGCTAAAGGATTCAACCATCACAATAAAGAGACATGGAGAAAGAGGGCAACCTTGTCTAAGGCATCGGGAAGATTGAAAAGCATTTTTGGGTCTGCCATTAACAAGAGGGGAGATCCAAGGCCCAGAGATGAAAGCTTTGATGAGGTTTAGAAAAACCGCATCAAATCCCATCTTTTTTAGAATAGCCAGGAGGAAGGAGTGCCTTACTCTGTCAAAGGTGTTGGCCAAATCGAGTTTAAGGATAAATCCTTTCTCATTTCTAGATTGGCTCGAATGTACAGCTTCTTGGACGAGGAGGATAGAATCAATAATTTGTTTATTAGCCAAGAACCCCCCTTGGTTTTCTGAGATGAAAGAAGGGAGAAAGGATTTAAGGCGAGAAGCAAGGATTTTGGTCAGAATCTTTTAAGACGAGTTGCAGAGGGAAATGGGCCAAAATCGAGCAAATGAAGAGGGTTGATTTTCTTTGGGAATGAGGGCAAGGTGTGTGGCATTGGTGTAACCACCGATTTTGCCTTTTTGTTGGACCCATTTGAGCATTTCGATCAAATCTTTTTTGATAATTCCCAAATAGGCTCGATAAAAACATATGGGGAAGCCATCAAGCCCCGAAGCTTTGTCCGGCTGGAGTGTCCAAATTGTTCTTCTTATCTCCTCCTCATCAATTTCCTTGTTCAAACTGTCATTCATTTCCTTGTTGATCCCATTAGGAAGATATTGAAGCAGATCTGTATAGTCCTCTCTTTTGTTGTTTCAGTTAGAAGATATCGGTAATGGTCTGTGGCAGCCTTTCGAATGGCATCTTGAGTATTTTGAAGGTTGCCATCAACATCCAAGATGGAGCTTACAGTGTTTCTTGTTTTTCGAACTATAGTTTACTTGTGAATAAATGTTGTATTCTTATCCCCCCTTGCAACCAAAGTTGCCTCGACTTTATCCTCCATTTTGATTCCTCTTCTCTGTTTACATGGCACAACTATAAATAAAGATCGCTTTCTTGCTCTTTATTCTCCTGAGAGAGGCTGCGCTCTTCTATTGTTCTTTGGATGCAGTTTAGGTGGTCTTGATCTCCTTTTTGATCTTCTTGGGCTCTCGCATGTTTGGTGTTTCTTAACTTGGTTTCCCAAATCAACCCACGAGACCCTTCTACATGTTGATTCCAAGTTTTTTGCACAATATCTTTGACTGCTGGAATACAGTTCCAGAGGGAGTTGTACTTAAACGAAATGGGTCCAAGAGAGCAGTGAGTTTCCAAAGTGAGAGATATTGGGTAATGGTCAGAAGCAAAGAAAGGACGGATGTTGGCATACCCAACAGAGAAGGAGGAGAGGAGCATGACATTGATTAAAATTTTGTCTAGCCTTTCCATAATGTTGCCTTTGCCAATCCTGTGGTTGCTCCAAGTATACCTTCTGTTTTTTGGAACGACATCGATGAGGTCATGGTCATGCATAATGTTTTCCAAGTGAATTCTGAAAGGATCAGGGGAGAAACTACCTCCTCGTTTGTCATTAGCATGAAGAATAAGATTGAAGTCTCCCCCGAATATGATATTAGTATTTTCTTCTGCATCTATGCTGGCTTTAAGATCCTCCCAACAACGCTCCTTATCTCTGTAATAATTAGGAGCATAGATGTTGTAAATGACTATAGTTTGTTTATCTTCTTTGTTTTCTAAAATTGTTTTGATCCAATGCTGGTTAACAGTTTCTGATCTGTAGTTCCATATGTTATGATTCCAGAGAGTAGTGATTCCTCTGGAAACTCCTCTTGATTCACTAATGCTACCTTTATAATTCCTGTTCTGTTCAATGATTCCAATCATTTCCTGTTGGCCTTGCTTTGTTTCCTGTAACAAAAAAATTCTTGGTTTCTCATAATGAATAAGATCTCTTAGGGCTGTTACTTTGGAGGGGTGCCCTAGACCCCTGCTATTCCAAGATAGGATTTTCATCATTGGGTATGTGGGATGCGGAGAGGTGCTCTCCCCTCTTGGTCCTGTGTGCTATCTCTTTTTCATGTTGTCCTGGGATGTAAGATTCTATTGGATTATGTATACCCATTGCTATATCTTTCTGAGCATTCTCATCTCTATGCTGTTTTACTGATTTCCTACCCGACCCAGGTTTCTTATATGAGTCACTAGAGGCTCCATGATCTTTGGAGGAGCTCCTGGTAATCCTGGAAAGGGGAGGATCAAGGGAAGTCTGAGAGGAGATAACCAGGGGAGGAGAGGGGTTAGTGGCAACTAAAAGAATCAAGGGAGGTAGGGAAGGATCCTAGGTTTTAGGGGGGGATAAAACCGAGAAAGGATTGGAGGAAAAAGGGGGCAGAGGTGGGGAGAAGGAGGGAAGGGAGGATAAAGGAGGGGAGGAAGAAGAGGGGCGGGGAGCATTAGAGGCAGGAGGGTCAACTTCAGGAGGGGCTTTGGACAAGGGAGCGGACTTCTTTTTTTTTTTTTAACTATTTCCCATTGCTCTTCTTGTGGGTCGTTCTCAACATCAACAAGTTTAGGACAACGATTGGAAAAATGGCCATATTCATGACATACCGTACATTTGAATGGAATTTGCTCGTAGTCTAATTGCTGAATATGGCTCCAATCATCCACTTTGAGTTTGATGGCTTCGGGGAGGCCTTTTCCAAGGTCCACTTCCACACAGATCCGCGCACAGGCTTGCATATTATCTTTTGGTTCGTTGCGATCAATGTATTTGTTGACAGCGTTCCCGATTGCTCGAACCGGTTCATCTCCCCAACAATGAAGAGGGAGGTGAGGGAGCCGAACCCAAACCAGGACAACGCTGGGAACATCCAGTTTAGGGTCAAAATCTGGGGTCCATTTATTGAAGTACAGGCCTTTGGAATCCACGAAATAGGGCTCGTTCCTAAAAAGATTAAGTCCTTATCTTCTTTAGATTCAAAATGGAAGGTGAAGTACTCTTTCCCACAAAATCTTATGGAAATTTTGCCTTGGATTTTGTCGGACCAATTCCTTTCAACCCATCGTTGTACAGTTTTTGGAATGGCCAGAGGTCTATAAATTGTCCAATGAGACCTTTTTCTGCAAGTGAGAGGGTAGCCATGTAGGGAAGGGCTGGGGGTAAGTTCACTTCTTGTAATACATCCACATTTTTGATTAACTTAGATATTGTTGGACGAGGGCACTGCAGAGGCAGAGACTTAACTAGATCAAAGAAAGCTTGTTGAGGATCGGCCCCCTACGATGAAATGTCCGGAGGGGCCATGGCGGAAGGCCGAAGGCCAAGGTGCTCACGCGGCTGGAAAACATAGATGCAGGCGCACGCAGCAGTAGTGAAAAAAAAACATCAACATCTACATAATGTTTAACATTTTGACTAAGTCAAATTACATGAAGAAAAAAAAAAAATCAAATTAAATAAAAAGATTAATGTAATGTAAACATTTTAACTCAATCAAAATAAAATAAAATAAAATAAAAATGACCCATGGTATTGAGAACCCATGGTATTCATATAGAGTATAGTCTATTTAAAGGAGGAATTAAACTAGCCTAGATGCATCTTAACTCGGATCTACTAAGCACAGAGAGAGATCAAATCTCTTGAGATGCAAACCTCTTTTAGAGTGAAAAGAAATTTGATCCCTCTCAGAGCTTGGTAGACCCGGAGTTAAGATGGATCTTATTTTTGGAGATCTTTACTGTATGTGTAGTACAAGGATCTAACTCTCCATATGTCCTCAAGAACCAAACAAAGTAGAATGACTAAAAAAGAGTGCAACTAGGATTATATAGATGTGAGGGGAGGAGAGGAATACAAGGATTGAACACTCCATGTGCCCTCAAGAACCAAACAAAGCAGAATGATTAAAAAATAGTGCAAATAGGATTATATAGATGTGAGGAGAGGAGAGGAATGTTAGATTTTACAGGTGAAGAGGAACATTAGATTTCAAAGGTCAAAGGTCAATCAAGCCAATAAAAATGACTACTAGAGAAAAATTAAAAATAAATAATTAATGGGTTAGGTTAATAAAGAAGTTAGGGGCAATCAACAAGAAAGGTAAGTTCAAAAAATGAAGGGGTAGAGAGGTGGCAATTTTATTTCAATGAAATTGATAGTCCAAACAATGAGGGGAAATTTTATTTCAATTAAATTTATTATTAATTTGATAGGGAGAGACGGGGAGCTACAAGAAAGAATAATAAAAGATAATATATGTGATGAAAGTGTTAATGAAGACAAATTCTCTAAAATAAATATTAAAATGTTTAAATCCAAAAAGGGGAACACTAGTAAAACAAATGAAAAGGAAGTAAGGATACAAATATAACACAGCAAAAAGAGGGGGGATCAAATAAGAAATTAATCCAAGAACTAAGTGAGGGGGTGAGACAGGGAAGGGAGATCATAGATTAAGGTTTTGAATGAGAGGCTTCCACAAATAGCTTAACTTGTAGCCACCTTCACGATTCAAGGGTTTTTTTTTTTTTCGAGGGCTTTATGAATGATCCAAATGGAATAGAAGGGAGTGGGGGCCACAATTTTTGTTTCATCAACCCTTGGCGCCTCAAGCCCAAAGGTTGGTAACAATTTGTGGATGATACTTTTATTGTTTGGTCCCATGGGATTCATGCCCTTCATGGCTTCCTAAATCACCTCAATAGTTTGTCCCCTCACATCCAATTTACCATGGAATTAGAAGAAAACTTCTTTTTACCATTTGGTCTCTTGACATCCTGATGATTTACTTTCTCATCAAGTGTCTCGCAGAAAGACCCACACTAATTGATACCTCCATGCCCATTCCCATCTTCATCCGGCCAAAAAAATTATCATCTCAAAGACCCTCTTTATTAGCACTATTTGCATTTATGATCCCATGTTCCTCTATAAACAAAATTCACATCTCATGAAAACCTTGAAAAACGATGGATATTCTTCTATCCATATCAACAAGGCTTTCCGAGTAACTCGAATCCCTCCTTATTAGCAACCTATGACCCTCCTCCCCGTTGATTTGGGGTAGCATCGAATGTGCTCTAGGCCTCAAATTTTGTGGGGAGGATTGGACACATGTATTCCAAAGAACCCAAAAAATGTTTTGGGGAATTCCTGTAAGGATTCTGGACATCACATATCTCCACAATGGTATGATATTGTCCACTTTGGGCCTAAGCCCTCATGGATTTTCTTTTGGACTTACCCCAAAAGGCCTCATACCAATGGAGATATTTGTCCATCCTTATATACCCATGATCCTCCCCACTTCTAGTCAATGTGGGACTTTGGTCGTATACCCAACAATCCTCCCCTCGAACAAAGGACCATCGAGCCTCCCCTCAAACGATTATCCATCTGTCCACTCTCTACCAACCAGGATTCTCTACTCCAATGCGTTGGAAGCACACGCCTTACATGGAACACCACCTGCCTCGAGAGCTTGCTCTATCCTAGGTCAACTCCTCTTCACCATGTTGGGACCAGGACACGTCCATGAAGAATCTGGAGCACACCGCCTGTCTAACCGAGCTCATCCATAGATCCATCGTGATATTATCGGGGCCCACCACCTTCGTTCAGCATTCCGAGGATTCATCCATTTGGCTAACTTCGGGGCATGGCTCTGATACCACTTGTAAGGATTCTGGACATCACATATCTCCACAATGGTATGATATTGTCCACTTTGGGCCTAAGCCCTCATGGATTTGCTTTTGGACTTACCCCAAAAGGCCTCATACCAATGGAGATATTTGTCCATCCTTATATAACCACGATCCTCCCCACTTCTAGTCAATGTGGGACTTTGGTCGTATACCCAACAACTCCACCCAGAAACAATTTTATAAAATAATTAATATTTTTAATGGAGTTCCCAAGTCTAAACTTAGGAAACTTAAAATGTTAATGGGTATTGATCTAATTGTGGTTATAACTTCTAGAAGAATGTAGATATCAAGCCAAAATTATATGAGCCTTTGATTATTATTTAATCTAGGATGGTGGTTGTCCAACAGAAAGATATAAGAAGGGGCTTGAGAGTCATTTGGAAAACACACTGAGAGATCAAGAGATCAAATTTCTGAAGTGAAAAGTTCTCGAGAGGAAGTTCTGATCGAGGATATTTTTTGCAGTTGAGGGGCAGTGAGTATCCAGAAGAAGGAAGTTTTCCTAGGCCAGAGAGTATGAGGCAAAGAGGGAGCAGAACGACATCTAGAGAGAGGTAGACGCTGGCCCATGCATAGCTGACGCAAGGGCAACACAGGCCTTAGAGGGAAATCTAATTCCTGCTGAGGAAATCGAGTTTCAGTAGCTAGGAGCCAGGTGTGAGACTGGGAGGCAGAGATTCGAATTTTCCAGCCAGCAAAGGGTCCAGAGAAGGAGAGGCGTGATACCCAGCATGGTTGAAGCAGGAACTATGCAAGAGTGACGCAGTTCTGCACAGAGGCTACCCAAAGGGTACACAAAGTCTCCAATTCACCGTGATCAGACTCAAATTCTCCCAGTGATAGGGTGAAATCATTTCACCATTCATTTTGTATAGTTTCTCTCTGTATCGGATTGCTAGTTGAGCATCCAAGGATTGTACTCAGATTTTCTCCTGCATAATAATAAAACCCTCATAATAGTTGCACCGGTTTTCCCGGATTGGGTTTTTCGAGGGACATTTGTCCAAAAATAAAGGTGTCAATTGTGTTGTATTTTACTTCTTGCTTAGTCTCTTGTTTCCGCATATAATTTAATTAAGTCAAGGTTGCAGCGTATGTATTACGATATTTGCCATTGGAAACTACAAGTAATTTGTTTAAAGGAATTTAACAAATAGGAGTAATACCATTAGTTGTTGCAGTAGGGATTCCTGTTGGGGAATTTTCACACTCCCTACAACTATGATTTCGCTTTTATATATAAAAGGGACCACTAATCACATCTCTAAAATATTAGCCAAGAAAAAAATTAAAACTCTTTTCAAACCCTACAAGACATTTAAACAATTATTCAAATCTCCCAATGATCAATTGGATCCATTAGCAGGCCCTGGGGTTTATAAAATTCCATGCCCATGTAGAAATTTGTATATAGGCCAAACGGGTAGATCCGTTAAAACCAACTGGAAGAACACATCGCTAATACAAATCAATGTCGTTTTTCAAAAATTTTCCCTTGTTGAACACTCATAAGAAATTAATCGAAGAACAAAGGGGGGTGGCAGGGAAGGGAGATCATAGATTAAGATTTTGAATGAAAGGCTTAACTTGTAGTCATGTTCACGATTAAAGCTATTTGCATGTTTTTTTTTTGGAGGGCTTTGCAAATGATCTAGGTGGAATAGAAGGGGCAAGGATTTTTGCTTGGTTAAATGTTATGCCTAAATGTTGGGAGAGATTTGTGGTTGATACCTTTTTTGTTTGGCCCCATGGGATTCCTTCCCTTCATGGCTTCCTAAATCATCACAACAGTTTGTCCCCTCACATCCAATTTACTAAGGAATTAGAAGAAAACTCTTCTTTATTGTTTTTAGATGTGTTGTTTTCTTAATATTTTGAAGGTTCATTTTCTCATCAAGTGTTCCTAAAAAAGATACATACTAACCAGTACCTCCATGCCAATACCCATCACCATCCAGCCCAGAAATCTATCATCTTAAAGATCCTCTTTATTAGGGTTATTAGCATTTTTTTATCATGAGTTTCTCTCTAAAGAAAATCACATATCATGAAAGCCCTTAAAAACAATGGATATCCCTCTATCCATATCAACAAGGCTTACCGAGTAACTCGATTCCCTCCCTCTCCTTCAACCCTCCCCCCTATAACGATGGTTCAATTCCCTATATAAATGGGACCACCGATCACATTTCTAACATATTATCCAAGAAAAACATTAAACCTCTTTTCAAACCCTATAAGACATTAAAACAATTATTCAAATCTCCCAAAGATCAATTGGATCCATTAGCGGGCCCTAGGGTCTATAAATTCCATGCTCGTGCATAAATTCTTATATTCACCAAATGGGTAGATCCATTAAATTCTGACTAAAAGAACACATACTCGATTTAAATGCTTGGTCAACTCTTAAGGTTTTGAATGAGAGCTTCCATGAATGGTTTAGCTTGTAGCCATCTTCACGATTAAAGTTATTCGGATGCTTTTTTATTTTGAGGGCTTTTTGAATGATCCAGATGGAATAGGAGGGAGTAGGGGCAAGGATTTTTGCTTGGTCAACTCTTGGCACCTCAAGCCTAAATGTTGGCAATGATTTGTGGACGATACTTTTGTTGTTTAGTTCCATGGGATTCCATCCCTTTATGGCTTCCTAAACCACCTCAACAACTTGTCCTTACTATGGGATTAAAAGAAAACTCTTTTTAACTGTTTGGTCTCTTGACATCTTAATGGTTCACTTTCTCATCAATTGATTTGAAAAAAGACCCACACTGATCGGTACCTCCATGCGCATTCTCATCACCATCCAACCTATAAATGTATCATCTTAATGACCCTTTTTACCAGGGTTATTTGCATTTCTGATCCCTAGTTCATTTCTAAAGATAAATCACATCTCATGAAAGCTCTTAAAAACTATGGATATTCCTCAATCCATATCAATAAGGCTTACCAAGCAACTCAACTCCCTCCCTCTAAGCAACCTTTGACCCCCCCCCTACAGTTATGGTTCCGCTTCTCGATATAAAAGGGACCACATATCACATTTCTATTAGCCAAGAAAAACATTAAAACACTTTTCAAACCCTACAAGACATTAAAACAATTATTCAAATCTCCTAAAGATCAATTGAATCCATTAGCAAGCCTTGGGGTTTATAAAATTCCATTCTCATGCAAAAATTCTTATATAGGCCAAACGGGTAGATCCATTAAAAACCAACAAAAAGAACACATAGCTAATGCAATTCATAATTGTTTTTCAAAAATTTGCCCTTATTGAACACTCATGAGGAATTAATCTGAGAATAGAGGAGGGAGATCAGAGATCGAGGTTTTGAATGAAAGGCTTAACTTGTAGCCATATTCACGATTAAAGTTATGCATATATTTTTCAATTTTGAGGGCTTCGTGAATGATCCGGGTGGAATAGAAGGGAGTTGGGGCAAGGACTTTTGCTTGGTCGACTCTTGGCACCTCAAGCCTAAATATTGGCAGTGATTTGTGGATGATACCTTTGTTTCTTAGTCCCATGGGATTCCTACCCTTCATGGCTTCATGAACCACTCTCAATAGCTTGTCCCCTCCTATCTAATTTACAAAGGAATTAGAAGAAAACTCTTTTCAAACCCTAGAAGATGTTAAAACAATTATTCAAATCTCCTAAAGATCAATTGGATCCATTGGTGGGCCCTGGGGTCTATATAATTCCATGCTCATGCGGAAATTCTTATATAGGCCAAATGGGTAGATCCATTAAAATCCAACTGAAAGAACGAATACCTAATACGAATCATAATCATTTTTAAAAATCTACCCTTCTTGAACACTCCTATAAATCTAAGCACCTTATATACTTTGACCAAGCAAAAATATTTTCCCCAATTCCCTTCTATTCCACCCAGATCATTCATGAAGCCCTCGAAATTGAAAAGTGTCTGAATAACCTTAATCATGGAGATGGGTGCAAGTTAAGCCATTCGTGGAAGCCTCTCATTCAAAACCTTAATCTTTGATCTCCCTTCCCCCCCTTTGTTCTTGAATTAATTTCTTATTTGATTCTCCCCCCTCCCCCACTTCCCCCGCTTATTTTTGTTGTGTTATATTTGTATACTTGCTCTCCTTTCATTTGCTTTAGTGTCCCCCCTTTTTCTGGGATTGAACGTTATAATATCTTTATTTAGACAAATTGACTCTCATTAACACTTTCATCAAATATAACTAAGATATAATTAGTCCTTCCCTTGTTGCCCCGTACCCACCCACCCCCCCCCCCCCCCTCTCTCCTATTAAATTAATTATAAATTTTATTGAAATAAAATTTGCCCTCATTTTTTGGATCACCCCCTAATTATTGACCTAACCCTCTAACCATCTAATTCATCATAATTTATTAATTAATTATTTTTAATTTTTCTCCAACAATCATTTTTAGTGGTTTAGTTGACCTTTGACCTTTGAAATCTAACGTTCCTCTGTACCTATGAAATCTAATGTTCCTCTCTCCTCTCCTTACATCTATATAATCCTAGTTACACTCTTTTCTAATTGTTTTGTAGATTTTCCTAAAGATTCAATAGCTCATGCAATGTACTAAAACACAAGACAAAAATCTACTCTACTCTTAACAGTGGAAACCAATAATGATTGATGAAAACAATAATCAAAAAGAGGAAGAATATCAATGGCACATAACACAATATTTCTCTAGGGAAAGCCACTGCTCAAAACCCCAACTATCTATATTGCACTAATCAGAAGATCTAAGAAGAAAATACAAAGCTTGTTCTCACCAAAACAATTCCTGCACAAGTATGATCAACTCTCTGCTCACAAGCTAGCTCAAGCCAAACCTTAGCCTATTTTGTTGCTCTCCAAGCCTCTACTTCCTTGTGCAATTCCTAGGTTGAATAATCCATATTAATGGGAATCCAGTGCTTCCAAAACTGTACAATTCAATCTAGGTCCTCTTCTTGATTGCATTCATGATCTATACAACTAAGTAAATCATACAATTGATAGTATATTGTCCCTACACTCTAGTCTCTATTGGGTCTTTCTCAGAACTGACATGCATGAGTTTCCGATGAGCGAATCTTCAGTTATCTGGAGTAGCACCTGTGGATGTACCAGTGCACTAACTGACTGTTAATCTTCTACTAGTTTAACAAACAATTAGAATTAGTTTAACTATCTATAATTCAGTAAACTGAGTTATCTAATTACAAATCAATCTAAACTCATACTGGACCCCTAAAATTTAGGGAGAACACTTACATGACTTCCAACTCGACTTCCTAAGCTAATTAATCCAATTAAACCTAATTAACTATTTACAAGTTGCTATGAGAATAGAATTTTATTTTAATTCTCAATTTAAATTCAAGGACAAATTTAAACTGGAATTTCTTGTTGTGATTTCTCAACACTCCCTCTCAACAAGAAAGGGATTATCTGCTACCCCGATCTTGTCTTTATGAAACTCGAATTTACATCTTGACAATGCCTTTGCCAAAATGTCAGCATCTTGCTCCTACGTGGGAATGTACTCTAACAACATGATCTGCCTCAATACACAATCCCGTAGGATATCAGACATCAATATGCTTGGACCTATCATGAAAAATTGGATTTTCAAAGAGTTTGATACAATTCTCCTTATCACAGTAAATCATAGTTGAATCCATCTGCTGACCAAACAAACCAACCAAAATCTTCCTCATCTAGATGGCCTCACCTGTTGCCTGACTTACAACCATGTACTCTGCCTCTGCCGAACTGAGTGCAACCGATCTCTGTTTCCTGCTGTACCAGGAAACTGTCACTGACCCAATACTGAAAATCCCTCCTGATGTGCTTTTCCGATTAGATGGATTCCCCGCCCAATCTTGATCCATGAAGCTTCACTCCCTCTATCTATTTGTACCATAATTTGTGCTGAGTAATGCCCCTGAGGTATCTCAATGCATGCGTTCCCGCCTTCCAATACAACTTGGTAGGCCTAACCATCGCTTGACTCAAATGATTAACTGCATACCATAAATCTGGTCATGTGTTCACCAAATATATTAGTGAGCCCACAAGCTGCCTGTAAACAGTAGCTTCTACTACCTCTCTCGATGTAGCATCCTCCTTTCTCTAGTTACTAGCTAGAAGAGTCTCCATAGGCTTGTAGCTCTCCATACGGAACCTCCTGAGTATCTCGCTGGCATACTTGCCTTAAGACACAAAACACTCCCCATCACCCTGTCATACTTCGATGCCCATAAAGTATTGCATGAGCCCCAAGTCTTTCATCTCAAACTCTCTTGCAAGGTTCTCTTTGCAAGCTTTGATCAGATGATCATCACTTGTCAGTATGAGATTATCAACATAAAGTACAATGATCAACAATTTACCTTCCACCACTATGTAGTTTAGGTTCGCATCTCCTTCACTCTTCGTGAAGCCCAACTCGATGAAGTATCTATCTATCCTGGTGTACCAAGCACGATGTGCTTGCTTCAACCCATACAACACTCTCTTGAGTCGACACACATGCGACTCACAGTCGGAAGCTTCAAATCCTTCAGGCTGCTCTATGTACACCTCTTCCTCAATCATGCCATTAAGGAAGGTTGTCTTTACATCCATTTGATGTATCTTCCAACCCATCTACACTGATAGTGCCAATATCGATCTGATTGACGAGTACCTTGTAATAGGAGCAAAGGTCTCATCATAGTCAATCCCCACTACCTATGAAAAGCCATGGGCCACAAATATAGCCTTATGCTTCTCCACACTACCATCTGCAACTTGATTTACCTCGTAAAGCCAATGGGAGCTCAGCACGAACTTATCCTTCGCTGTTAGGACCACATCCCAAACACTGTTACGAACTATGGAGTCATGCTCCTCCACCATGGCATCAACCCAAATGGGTTGTTGCATTGCTTCCTCAAAGGAAGATAACTCTGTCACAACACATCCACTCATAAGAGCCATGTATCCAATGTACCTGTCAGGTGACCTCCTCTGTTTGCATTGTGATGTGGATGCTCCCACATTCTCTCTAGCATCCGACAACAATTTATCTACCTCTCTGGTGCACTTTCTCCCATCTCTGGAAGACTCTGCCTGAGTGGATGTCTCCACTCCCAGATCCTCTGCATGTCGCTGCTCCACATCAATCTGAGGCTCCTCAACCTTAGGAGCTAAAATCTCCTCAATTGCATGTAGCTCAAGCTCCCTCTCAAGGGAAACTCGCATGGCCTTCTCCTCATTGAATCTGAATTCCCTGCAAACCACTATCATCCTACTGATCTGAAAGTACACCAAATAGTTGTGAGGTGTATCAGTGTACCCCACAAATATCCCCAACTTTGTTGTCGGCTCAAGCTTCTTCCATGCATCTTTGGTCACAGGGCAATATACCTATGACCCAAAAATCATGAAGTGAGCAACATTTGGCCTCATATCGGAATACGTGTCCTCTGGTGTCTTCATCCCAAGTATCTGATGCGGGCTACAGTTATGAACATAAATCATTGTGTTGCATGCCTCAGCCCACAAGTGTAGTGGGAGACCCTGATCATGCAACATCTCCCTCATTGCCCCTACTATTATTATGCTCTTCTTCTCAGCCACCCCATTCTGAAGAGGGTTATGGGGTGTCATCAACTCCCATTTAATCCCTTTTGCTGCACATAAGTTTTTAAACTCGTTTGAGACATACTCACCATCGTTATCACTCAGTAGAGCTTTAACCTTCTTGCCTGACTCTTTCTCCACCAATGCTTTAAACTCACAAAACTTTGTGAAGGTTTTGATCCTTTTTTTGCATGAAAAATATCCAACATTTTCAAGAAAAGTCATCAACAAATATAACATGATACTTGTGTTTGGTCGTGGATGCTGTCGAGAATGGTCCACACACATATGAATGGAATCGCTCTAGAATATCCTCTGCTCCACTGTCTCTGTCATGAAAGGAAGACTTTGTGTATTTACTCAAAGTACACCCCTTGCATGTGTCAACTTGCTCTAATGTACCTTTAGGCAAACCGATGGAGATCTGTTGCATGATCTTCAAAGCCCCATGATGCAAGTGACCTAATTGCCTGTGCCACAACTTGCCAACGTCTCGGCTCTGCACCATCTCTACTTTCATGCTCAAAGCAACACAATCCTCTACCTCTAGCTTATAGAGATTCTTAACTAGAATCCATATCTTCTTTACTTGACCCGTGGCTATGTGTCGAAGGAACGCCTTTCCTTTCGAGAAGATCACATCATAGCCTCTATCCTCAAGCATGGAAATGGATACCAAGTTATTCTTCAGTTCGGGCACATACATAACATTCTTCAAGGTGAGTGGAGCCCCATGCTCCCTCTGAAAAGCAATTGTGCCCAATCTAGTAGCACTATACCTCTCGTCGTCACCCATCTCGATATGCATATGGAGATATTTCTCCTCCAGGTCACTGAATAACTCCTTGTCGCCAGTCATGTGGAATGAAGCTCCATTGTCTAAGTACCATAAACTTCGCATCATTGATGACACCATGCATGCAATGAGGGAAAAGTCCAATCGAATTGAGAGGCCAAAGCCTCCCCCGCCGCTCCTCCTGAGGACTTCTTCTTAGACTCCTTGAGCAGATAATTTGTAGCAAAGTGTCCCAACTCATGACAATTAAATCATTTCACTTTCGTCATGTCTTTCTTCTTGCCTCCATGACAAGAATCCAATTTGGAATGGGAAGCTTTCCCTTTCCCCTTCTTCGCCTTAATCACTAAGGCATAGTTCTCTTCATCATTAGTCTTTGATGAACAACCATCCCTGGTGTTCCTCCTGATCTCCTCCTGCATCAAATCTGACCACAGTCATTCCCAGTCTAGAAGCTTCTCTCGACCATTGACAGAGTTCTGATAACTATGCCAACTCTTTGGGAGTCTCAGAAGAGCAAGACTCACCATATCATCCTTGACTTCCAAGTTCATCACGACATTGAGTGAACTTGGTCAAGTATTCTGGAATAGTCCTGCCTTTCTCCATTTTGATTTTTCTCACTTTGTCCTTCAGTGCTAATTTCCTTTGGTCATTGATTTTCTGATACAAGTCTGTCAATGCTTTCCACATAGCATATGGAGTTTCCTTTCCACGGAGACTTGAGACAATATGGTCTCGAACTCCCTCAATAATTATTTGCCTCGCCTTCGCCACACACTTCCTCTATTCGACCAAATTATGTGCATCCGATGCTTCTGGCTTAGGAATGTCTTGATCAATGAATCCCTTTAAACCACTACCCTCGAGCACAACCTCCATTTTGTCCTTCCAGGCTATATAATTCTAGCTACCGTCCAAGGCATACTCGAGCCGCAAACCGTAGAACGTTATCTGCCGATCTTGAAGTATGTATTGCAAATTCGAATTTCACCTGTAACCTAAAAATCAAAACTTTGAAATCTCCTCTAGTATAATGTCTTCAGCTCCGATACCATGTAGATTTTCCTGTAGATTCAACAACTCATGTAATGTACTAAAACACAAGACAAGAATCTACTCTACTCTTAACAACGAAAACCAATAATGATCGATGAAAACAGTAATCATAAAGAGGAAGAATATCAATGGCACATAACACAATATTTCTTTGAGGAAAGCCACTTCTCAAAAGCCTGACTATCTATATTGCATTAATCAAAAGATCTGAGAAGAAAATACAAATCTTATTCTCACTAGAACAATTCCTGCACAAGTATGATCAACTCTCTGCTCACAAGCTAGCTCAAGCCAAACCTTAGCCGATTATGTCACTCTCCAAGCCCCTACTTCCTTGCGCAATTCCTAGGTTGAATAGCCCATATTAATGGGAATCCAGTGTTTTCAAAACTACGCAATCCAATCTAGGTCCTCTTCCTGATTGCATGCATGATCTATACAACTCAATAAATCATACAACTGATAGTACACTGTCCCTTTACTCTAGTCTCAACTGGGTCTTTCTTAGAATTGACATGCATGAGTTTCTGATGAGTAAATCTTCAGTTATCTGGAGTAGCACCTGTGGATGCACCAGTGCACTAACTGACTGTTAATCCTCTACTAGTTCAACAAACAATTAGAACTAGTTTAACTGTTTATAACCCAGTAAACTGAGTTATCTAATTATAACTAAGTAAACTGAGTTACCTAATTACAACTCAATCTAAACTCATATTGGTCCCCTAAAATTTAGGGAGAACACTTTCATGACTTCCAACTCGAAATTCCTAAGCTAATTAAGCCACTTAAACCTAATTAACTTTTTGCAAGTTGCTACGAGATAGAATTCTATTTTAATTCTGAGTGTAAATTCAAAGACAAATTTAAACTATAATTTCTTGTTGCCATTTCTCAATAAGTTTTGCTTAGTTTAGTCTGTGAGAATGGGTGGAGTGTCCACTAGAAATATTGGACATAATCCTCCTACCACATTCGCAATAAAGATCTTCAAAACTAACATTGCTATGATTAAAATATAGAAACCTATATATTCTTATGTTTAAAGATGGCCATTACTTGTAATTCAAAGAAAATATTAAATAACAGTAAAGTATTGATTTATTAATTTTTTTCATCTTATTTATTAAATATTATATATATATTTTTATTTAATGAACCAGAAAATCCAATAAATCAATGTTTAACTTATTATATAATATTGATAGTAATTTAGTTTTTTAAGTCATTGCATAACTTTATACTAATATAATTTAGTCATCTTAATCATTGCATAACTTTATATAATATTCATAGTAATTCAGTCATTTAATCAAATAGATTTTTTTAAGGACCACACAAAAATTATTAATATTTTTTTTTGGAGATAGGCTATTGGAGCTCAACTATGTAGATAAGCTTAAATGTCCAGCATTTTAGGAAGACATTGTGCATCTTTAAAGACAAAAAAAAGCTTGTTAAATCACTTAATATTTTCTTTTTTTTTTAATTACTTTAAAAATTATGGTAACGTTTAATATTTTAGTTTCTCGTAATAAAATTATTTTATGGTTTATTATTTTTATAGCTAAGGTATGTGGATAATATATAAGTTTAATAAATTATGGTAATGTTTAATATTTTAGTTTCTATGTAAATTAATAATGAAATTTTGGTAAATGGATATAAGTTTGATATATATTGTGAATGGATAATTGATGCGATGTATATGGTAAATCTATATTTTTATTATATTAATTTATATATTAAAGTATAATATGTAATATATCTAGATAATAGATATTTAATTATTTTATGTTATTAATTGTGATAATTGTGTGATTTATTTTAAATATGTAAATTAATATCGATTTATTTTAATCTCAGATTTAGTAAGTATAGAGAATGATCAAATATTTTGAGGTACAAATTATATAAAACATTTAAAGTAGTCTTATTATTTTACATTTTGACCATTTTTCATATGCATATATAACACTAATATAGATACATTTTAATCACAGATCTCACAAGTGTTAAGAGGAATAAAACCTCTCAAGGTGCAAATTTTTTTCCAAGTTTTTCACTCGAAAGGAGGTTTGTACCTCAAGATATTTGATCATTCTTTGTGCTTGCTAGATCCATGATTAAGATACATCTATATTGATTTACATTTTTTAAATAAATCTCACACACACACATATATCACTTGGAATGAAAGCATTGGAAACTCCAGAGTACTTTCCGATATTTCATGAATGGTAAACTATTTTCCTTAGGCCTTGCTCTAAGAGAATCGAAGAGAGTTGGACCCATGATCAACAACAACTAGCAACAATATCAAAGAACTTCACATCTAGCTCTTAACCACTTGAACTAACCCTTGGAGCTTATTATATTATATATATATATATGATATATATATATATATCCTTTTATTTTTAACCATATATAATATATATACATATAGTTGACATTGAAATATTTCATTATGAACTACATTGTTTACATTAAAATGTTTTTGTTATTATATATTTCTAAATACATGTCAATATTAAATAACTCTATTGAAATATTTTATTTTTGACCCATATCCAACTTTTATTATTATTAATATTTTTAAATATGGCATGTTAAATTATACGAAGAATTAAAGGAAATACTTATATTTTTTTTTACTAATAACTCAAACTTTATATATATATATATATATATAATATATATATATATATATATAATATATATATATATATCCCGATGGGGGTGATTGACATGCAATAGAGGGGACCTTGGGATCCCCAACCTCAGCCAATTGTTCACCATGCATAGTTTAATGCGACAAGATTGGGGGCTCTCAGCCCGTCAATGGAAGTCTCGGGAGAGAGGGACGTTTTATTGCTTGCTCTAGAGGAGGGAGACCTTAGTGTGTTTATGGCGGGCGATGAGAACTAACGGGGAGCGGAAGGGTGACGATTATGTTCACTGGCCAGGTCTTTGACGAAATCTGAAAGGTTGGGGTGGTAAGCTTCCAGTGGTTGCAATCAACATATGCATTTGATTTTGTGTCCAAGGATTTGTTTGGGATCTAGGGGAGCCACAAACAAAGAAATTTATGTAGGTAGTTGTCTGCATCTTCTTTGGTCTGTGGCACCTTCACCTGTTGGTTGCCTGCATGCTACATCAGTGGAAATTTGTCATCTAACAAGTTCGGGAAGCACTCTATTGCATAGTTTAGTGTCTGTGGGTTGTTTTAGATTTATGCTCTGTTATTAGTTTTTGGGTTACCAGTCAAGGGGAATGGTGGCTTTGTTGGTCCAAGCCAGTCAGTTTCTCGGTGAGGAATTGTGTGCTTTGTGTGAGTTGTTATGGGCATTACTGGGGTGGGGAGGTAATCGGTGTAATCTGTTTGGTGTCTATGCCCCTTATGAGGACAACTTTGTGCCTTCAAGTTTCCATTGGTGAGCATATGGGTTGTTGTGAATTGGGGTCTCGGGTGGAAGAGGAATAGAGCATATGCGTGTTATGAGGGTGGGAGTGTCAAGGCTAAAGATCTCCTACAGCTTGAGGGGCCTTTATTATTGAACTGTGGCGGATATACTATCTAGTTATTGCGATTAGATGTATGTGAAGGGTTGAATCGTTTTTGTGGTGTTGGGTAGTTAGGGGCGGCCTGGAATTAGTCGGGTGATACCCATCACCTAATTCCATAAAGGTATCTAGTCTAGTGGTGGGTGAAAGGGACTGAGCAAGGAAGTGGTGACTGCCAGTAGCGCCTGTGGGAGTGTGGTGTTGGTATACCTGCAAGTATGCAAATATAGTGAGGAAGACCCTGACAATGGGGTGTCCAACGTGGATGTATTGATGATAGAGGTGGTGGTGCCTCTTCCTTTAGCAAGGCACATTCAACTAGCTTGGATAGAGAGGAGAAGGAGCTCAAATTCCTGTGATGCCTCCCGGCCGAGTAGTCCAGACCACCTCTTTAGACTCCATCATTTTAGAATTGAGGGGGATCTAGGCCAACCTGGACATCCTCCGGGACCATAGGTATGAGGACAACAATGATAATGTGTCCTATTAGAATGACATTAAATTTACCCAACAGGAAATTATGGAGAAATTAGCACATATCTACCAAATCCAACGCATAATTCATGATCGTCTGCTTGAGATTGAAGATCAACCAAAGCACATTGAATTTCACCAACATGACCAACAAATTCAAAGGGAGCGTCTAGCTCATGCAAATATGCATCCACTGCGTCCACCACCCGGAAATGAATGTGATGCGTTGTGTCTTAATTTTGTCAGTTGTTTTTGCTTGTATGGCTGAGAAGCCCTCCGGAGATAAGGTGCAAATTGAGAAACCTTATGTCGTATATTCCAACTCTCCTCGCTAACAATCCGGTCAGAGTGAGGCAGGACAAGCTGATGACCATTAGTATGTACTTGTTTTATCATCATTAATATAAAATCAGTGCTTTGATATATATATATATATATATATATATATATATATATTATATATATATATATATATATATATATATATATATATAAAGTTGTTATTGAGTTAAATTCATGAATATTAAAAAAATCAATTAACCTGCCTATTCAAATAATTTATCTAAACCTTATAAAAGAAGTATAAAAGATTATACATCTTCCTCGCACAGTGAAAAGTGAAAATATAAAATTTCTTTTTATATTTAATGACTTTATCTCCTTTTAAAATTAATATAAAACTATGTTACTTCACAAATCTCTTTTGTTTTGGTTGTAGTATCAACAACGGAGCGAGCATAGTGACAATGGGAATATCGATGTTTTATAATACTTTTAATTAAAACAAATGAAATATGTATATCCATTTTTATTTTTAGTTATAGTCAATATTGTTTTTTTAGTTAGAAAGTATTTTATTTTTATTTTAAAAGAGACACATGTCAACTCCACTTTGAGAATGGATGAAATCACACATCACCCTCGTAATGGGTTGTCGAATGCGCCTCCTATTGCAATTAAAGTGAAGTTTTAGTTTTTTTGCCTTAAAAAAAACGTAATTTTATTATCATATGAGAATAAATTACATTTTTGATGCATGTCATGCATGTATTCATTTGATGATAACAAGCTCTAGATATATGGTTTGTTGATGGTTCTTGTTGGTTAAAAATAAAATTTGTAGTTGCTCACAAAATTGTCATAATAAACATAGCAAGATAAGTATACATATTAGAGGTCTTCTACATAACATACAAAAATACAAAAAAAAAAAATAAAGCATGTGTAGAGCAACTGTCCAAGAGGTTCATATTGTTGACATAATTATATGTCTATGTCAGGCATCAAAAGGACAAAAAACTAGAATTATGTTGGTGTATTTTCATCAATTAGAGTTGTCATCCTCCATGAAGAGTCTATGGAGGACCTTGAAGGCCTCATTCTCTTTCTGTTTGGTTATCTCCCGTGTCATGTGAGCAAGCAGAATAACTAGTTTAAAGAGAGCATCTGCATGTGTGTTGAACTCCTTGTAGATATGAGAAATATAAAAAATGAGAGTTAATTTAAGACGGGTGACATCATTTAACAAAGGTTGTAATATGAGGTTATAACATTTGTTCACTCCTTTGATGATGAGTTGTCAATCCCCATAAATGTGAATGGACGTGATATTATTTTCCGATGCAAAGACTAATAATAAGTTGAGTGCCATGAGTTCTACGTAATTGTTGGACCCCTCTCCCAGGCCTCTTTTCATTATGTAAGAGTGGTTTTCATTGATATGAAGTATTGCATCACCTCCACATCTTTTGGGATCTCCCTGAGTTACTCCATCAAAAAAACCCCCAAGGCTTGTTCTTGTTGATTTGGGGTTGGTTGGCAATTTTGGTGTGAGGAGTGGCGAATGGCTTGGGAAGAAGGTCCAAGATAGCAAGAGATTGTGCTGTTGTGGAGTTAGGAGGGATCAATTTGTCTTTGAAGATGACCTTGTTTCTTTCTAACCATGTGCCCTAACTAGATGAGAGTGGGATGGTAATATAATCACTTGTACTTGCATTAGAGACCTACCATTGCTAGACATTCATCAAATTTAATCCTTCCCATTTGCATGCTTGTCTTAGATTTGAAGCAAAGAAAGTCTAGAGGGTCTTTGAGTAGTGACATTCAATCGATAGGTAATGAATTGATTCCTTTGCATCTTTGCATAGGCTACACCAACTAAGCCCTTTCTTTTTCTGTCTTTTGCTTAGAAAATCCCACATTGGAATTTTATTTTTCAAGGCACACCACATGAATAATATAGAATTTGTTGGGCATTTTATCTTCCATAGATGATGCCACCGTGCCTCTAATTAATCAGGGATGCAATAACTAAGAGAAATAGATATCCTTCTTTTGGAGTATACTGGCTAAAGGTGGAGAGGGTCTAGACGAGTTCGTTGAGATCCTCGGTGATGCAAACATGTGCTTATAGTAAGGCTCAGATAAAGGATAACCAAGTTCTTCTAAAGTGGCTTGGTAAGTTTAGGTGCCTACCTTAAAACCACTTTTGATCCCTGAGAGGGTCTCGATGAGGTTTTGCTACCTGGGTGAGTGTATAAATGCCCTTAGAGTGGAGAATGTATATTAGATCGATTGGGAGTCATTGACCTTCGTTACGTCCCACCCATGGGTCGATGCCTACTCATCCGGATTGGATCATTATATTGTTTGTCATCCATCTCGTTGCATTTAGAGTGGAAAAAATTGACGAATCATCTCATGGAACCGTTTTTACCAGCGAGACCCAGTTTGGCGAAATAAGGTATGAAACATTTCGGGAGCGTTTAGAGGCATCAAATGATGTTTTTTTAAAACTTTTTAGGTTGTTGTACACGAAGATCTTTCCATCCACACAAGAAGCGCATCAATCAGAGTCAGTATGCAAAAGTTATGCCACTCAGAATTTGACCTTCCTGTTTTCACACCTATAATCTGGGAGGATGTCACGACAGCCCCTATTATTCATGGAAAAGGAGCTAGTCATGTGTTTTTGATGTAAAAGAATTTAGAAGAGTTTATAATGTAACTCTAGTTAAGAGTTGATGCAGTCCAAATTAATCACTAGTAGGCTATCAGGTTGTGTTATAACATGGCCACTAGGAGAAAGAGGCATTCCATTATTTTGAGAGCATTTTGTTCCATGTCTAAGAAATTATAGTTAGAAGAGATAGAAGGTAGAACACACACAGAGGATTTGTGCATTGTAGCAGTCCACGGGCCACATGCATTACTTCTTTGTACCTGCAGCCTTATTTTCCAGATAGAGAAAGAGAGCGAAACGACCTCACCTTCGAGTTGGGTTTTTTCCCAAAAGGGTTTCCTAGAGCATATTTTGTGATCCAGGTGGATTTTGGTGGCCACCCACCTATCCCATTTGGACCCCCACAATTGTCTCTTTCAGCATTTTCAATTTCCTTAATTTTAGCACAACTTACTATTTTTAGCAGTTTTTCGGGTCCTGAACTTCCAGAGCCGTTTTGAGGCCCTAAACGACGCTTTTTGGGGAATCCAGGGGCAACACGGGTCCATGGAATGGAACGGTGTTGCCCATTCCAACAATGGTAGTTCTCGGATAGATCTTTCTAATGAGCTATCATATGCGTCAAACGGAGATCGTATGCCAAAGTTACGACCTTGGGAAATTGATGTACCAATTTACCCAAAAACAGGGCCCACAATTTGGCGTTTCA
This sequence comes from Pinus taeda, assembly GCA_000404065.3. Classification (NCBI taxonomy): domain Eukaryota; kingdom Viridiplantae; phylum Streptophyta; class Pinopsida; order Pinales; family Pinaceae; genus Pinus; species Pinus taeda. The sequence continues at coordinate 32,048 of APFE031368495.1, forward strand.
TCTTCTAAGGGTCGGTTTTGGAATGTGAAGGGTTTTCCATTGTTTCTTAATAATAAATAGGCCTTCGAGCCTCATTGTAACGGAAGTTCGGAACAGTTCAGAGACATGTAGCCGCACATCTCTTCTCAGAGATAAGCTACCATAGTCCTAGCTGGTTTATTTCCAATTCTGGTTGTAAGCATATTTCGGTATTTTCCATTAATGAAATGAAGTGTTATTTCCGCTGCATCTCTTTATTTATGGTTATCACATCTCTGTGTTTATGGTTATCTCTGTAATCTATTGCATTCCTATTTAAATCTGGATCAGTGGTATCAGAGCGGTCTGCTTTTTCTCGGTTTTTCTTTGCATGTCCCCAACGAGGTCCGGATATAAGGAGTTAGGGCTTGAACTGGTCGAACCTTTGCAAGACCAGCCTCGAAAATCCCGACGGCCTCCCATGGCGGATGAGAAGAAAGACGAGGGGGCAGGAGATCCTATCAAAATCTTGCTCGAAGAAGCGCTCGAGCGACAACGGAACGCGATGATGGACAGTTTTGCGCAGATCCTTCAGCGGCTACCTAGAGGTGACGCATCGGCTTCCAGAAGCGACTCTGGAAACGCCACGCCCTTTAAGGTACAAGTTAATTTTGAAATCCCCATCTTCGAGGGTAAAATAGACGCAGATGCCGTAGATAAATGGTTAAATCTGCTAGATGGGTATTTCTCTGTTCATGAATTTTCAAGTCGGGAAAAAATTGTTTTCGCTCTTCTCAAAGCAGCCCCCCACGTCAAGGACTGGTGGGAAACCTACTGCGAGCAGAAGGATGAGAGTACAAGCTCACTATTTTCATTGGCACCCACTTGGAATGACTTTCGGAATGCCATCAAGGAGCAGTACTACCCTGTCAAAAGCTATGAGGACAAATACATCAGATGGACCACGCTGCGGCAGGGACGAGACCAAGATGTGTCTGGGTTCACAAACATTTTTCATACCCTTCGTACACAGTTGGGTATCAAAGATTCTGAGCTACATCTGGTACTCAAATACCGTGGCTGCCTACACAGATACATACAGGAAGAGATGGAGTTCTTGGACATCTCCTCACTCGGCACAGCATACCGATACGCTGTCAAAATCGAGCAAAAGTTGAAACAGAAAAAGCGAGACTTTGGATCTGCAAATCCGAAGCCCAAAGGATAGAGCCAAGGCGGGGTGACCCAAGACAACCCGTCGAAGCCGCAAGAAAAGAACAACACCACTAAGCTGAAGAAGGACACAGGAAAGTGGTGTGAGTTCCACAAGAGCCCCACTGACAACACAAGTGAGTGTCGGACCAAGCAGTGGCTGGTGGCTGAGTTGAAGGCTTCCGAATCAGATACATGTTCTGACCCTGAGCCAGAACCCGACAAGGGGAATGGTAAAGGGAAGCAGATCATTGATGCGGATCCCAGCGCCACTGTTGTCACTGCCAAGATCCAGAAGAATGAGCCCGAAGAGCCAGAGGAGGGGGAACGTCTTTTCAACTCACAGATGTGGGTGAAGGGTTCACCGCTACAATTCATTGTCGACAGTGGCAGCCAAAAGAACCTGATTTTAGCAGAGGTCGTGAAGCGGTTGGGCCTACCAACTACACCACATCCACAGCCATACAGTATCGGGTGGCTTCATGAAGGACGAGATCTCAAAGTTCGCCAGCAGTGCCGCCTTCCCTATAGCATCAAACCATTCACCGACGAGGTATTGTG
>APFE031368498.1:0-49523 GCA_000404065.3 Pinus taeda
ATGTAGCCACTGGCACATTGGTAAACCCATGTGGGTGAAATCTTGGCCCGCGAGTAACCAAGTTGCATGGACCAACATACAAGAAAGATATGATAGTGAAGATAGCCACATTTCGTGTTTCAAAGTTCCCACAGAGCATAAGTGACTACATGTGCATGACAGACAGTCCGTGGACTTATCATGGTGTTGTGTGACATTACGTGCAACTTTGGGGCAAAAGCACACTCTTAACTGGGACATGCAAGCAAACGAAAGAAACAAAGATAACTTGTGTTGCACACGAGCACTTGCAATGTAAGACTCCTCCAATGCAGGAGCAATGGGATCATGTAGTTCGAGTGGAGGAAGTGTGATATGTGTGTGAGATGGATCTTCAATGCATACAGATGAGTGGTGAGGAGCCTTGGTTGATTGAACAGTTTCATGATCGATAGTGAGACTAACCGCAAGAGAGCGAGGAACTGACATAACCATCAGCTCGAGTTAAAGTGCCTCGACAGTCTTGGGTGTCTCAACTTCATCATCAGGTAGATCATCCTAAACCATTGGCTTCGAAAGATCAACTGCAATAGATTCATGATCGTGATAAAAAATGGAAGCAAATGAATCACGACTGCCACGATGAGAAACATCAATAAATTCTTCGGCATCCTCATGATCAGATGAATCAAACTAAGGGGTAGATGAAAAGCGAATGAACTCATTCTCTATGTTTTTTGAAAATATAGATAAAGGATCAAGTGGAACTTCAATAAATAACTTATCCTCTCCATTGTTGAATGATTGACTAGCATCCGGTCAGTCCTGCAAGTGATCAACAATGGATGCATCTGTAGATGAAGAAACACATACAAACTCATGGATGGTAGGTTCACCAAATAATCTAGCAAGGAATGGAGGGGGCTCGGACGGAAGTGAGTCATCCTTCGCTGAGTGTTGATGTTCAAGATCCCACTCATACTCTTCATGAATGACAATGCATGTTGGTTGTGCAACACCAACTCCATCAGTGGGTTGTTATTTTTTCACAACAGGTGAAGAGTCCAGAATGGATGAACACAAGACAACATCATTCGGAGGAACACCTGAGTGCGAAGATGGAGGTCGAAAGAAAGAATGCATATGGGAACTTGAAGGACTCACAACCAACTCTGCACAAAAATTAAGTGGAGTGATGATTGTTGGCATTATGAGACAAGTGTTGTCCTTGATGGCAAACCACACAAATGACAAATCAAAGTGCAGAAGGTCAGCAGCAAGGAATTGATGAACAAGACTACAAGAATGAAGAGAAAATACATATACGCAGGTTCATCGTGACAGTTGGTATACCACGTTAGTTGTCTCCACAAAGTCGCGTATCGCGTTGAGCCATTCTAGGAAGCGCGTATATGTTGGAAAACTTACCTATGGTCCATGGCGGTTAGTCCTTGGAATTTGAACCTATGGTTTTTGGACCATGGCATCTCGACAGACGTGTTGATCCCTGGTATTGAGTTGATGGTATTGGTTTGTTATGGTTTTGGACCATGGTATTGAGAAAGGCCTAAGACTATAAAAGGAGAAGAAGATCATTAGGCAAACAGTGGGAAAAAGTCTTGAATATCTAATGAAGGATGAGATCCAGTATGCAGGTTATGGGTTGCTTGATCTAAGCTAAGGAGGGATCTCACAAGTTTATGAAGAACAAGATCTAAGGATAGATCGGGATCAAATGGTTTGAAATAAACTATCTCTATATTATTGATTATGTTTATTCTAGATCTATATACTGACACATGTAATGATCTGAACTAGGTATAACTTAAGTTTGAAATCACCGCAAGTCATGATTGAATATTTATAGATCTATACGCGGGTTGGCTTTGGTAAAAACGCGTATGTACGCAGGTTTGGTTCGTCCAAATAGCATATACCATTTAAGCTATGATGTTGATGATACAGTTGGTTTTAAATAGTGTTCAGGGTTCTGCTCTGTGTTCTGGTGACTGCTTTTGTTGACAGGGTTCAGTGATTCAGTATTGGGTGATTCAGAGATTGATAATGTTGATTGATTGTGTGCTTCAATGATATTGATATATCCAGTATGAAAATTGGATGAAATGTGGCCTTCAGATTATGTGTTGTGCTTCAGTGTATCCAGTATGAAAATTGATGAAACATGGTACCTGAGGAGAGAAGATTGTAGGCCGGCGCCTACGTACTAGTACTTAAGCTAGTACAAAAGCAAAGGGGAATCTTTGGAGCATTGTAGCAGGTAGCAGCCTACGTACTAGTAAATGGATCAGCTAGTACAAGAGCAAAGGGGATTGTAGCTCCTGTACTGGTATAAGACTGCACCAGTAAAAATATTGTAAAAGGATTTTCTTATTAAGAAGAAGATTGAGATGACTTGCAGCAGGTGGTTTTCTCCCGCATTGGGTTTCCACCTTATATCATGGTGTTCGTGTGTGTGCCTTATGTGTGATGATCTATTCTATGTTACTGCATCTGTTAACTGATAACATGGTTGATAATGTTCTAATGCACTCATTGAAGATCAATTAACTTAATCATAAGAAGCTATGAAAGTAGCATATATGAATCAGAGTTTAGAAATGAAAAAGTTTTATTGTTGGAAATAATACTGATTCACCCCCCCCCTCTCAGTATTTTTTCTAACAATTGGTATCAGAGCAGGTCCTTTGATAGAAGCTTGATCACCTGAAGGAGATCCGTGGAACAATGGGAAAGAAGCTTGAGAAGAAAGCATCTAAGAAAAGGAAGTCATCTCAGAAGAACTATGACAGTGGGAGAATCGACTGGGGATTAGGCATAAGAAGCTCTTCAGATTCAGAATCAGATTCAGAATCATTATCAGGTATGAATGTGTTATCCTTTGATGTTCCACCTATATTTCCTTATGAAAGAGATGGAAGTGATAGTGAAACTACTGAACTTGCTCTTATGGGTGAACAAGAAAGATATCAAATAGAGGCAGAATTTAAAAGGTTGACAGACAAAATTAGAGATCAACAAGATCTATTAAATAAAAGGGAATGTGACTTCAAAGAAGAAGCTACCAAACTGAAGGCCCAACTAGAAGAAGGAAACAAGGTAAGAAAACTACTCAAGGACAAGGAAGACCAATGTAAAAAATTGCAGCATGAAGTGACATCATTAAGAAAAGAAGTCAACGAAAGAAGCACAACTATCAAGAAACTCAAAGATAAATCCAGCTACTATGAAAATCTTGAAGCTACAATCCTCTCACTAAAGGGAGATCTTGAAGAATCAAGGGAGCAGAATGAAGATCTACATCAAGCAATTGAAAAACAAGACAATGAAGTCATCAGCTTAAAATCCCAGTTGGAATGTGCCTTCCGAGTTCGGCAAATGCAGCAGGATCTGAATGAAGAACAAGAAAAGGAGATTCTTAAACTAAGGGAACAAATGGAAGAAGGAAGAAAAGCTGAAGAAGATTTGAAAAGGCAATCTCTTGAAAAGGAAGAACATCTTCAGGTTGAGGTAAATATCTTGAAAGGTAAAATAGAAGAAAAGGATAAGCTTTTACGATTTCAAGATAGCTCTAAAGTCTTGGATGATAATCTTAGTAGTCAAAGGTCTCCTGCTATAAAGACTAGTCTTGGTTTCCATGAATCGGTTGAAGGTGAATCTAGCTCACAAGGTGAAGCAAGGAACTCTAAAGAGAAATCTAAAGTGATCAATGAAGAAATGAAAGATCCATCTCATCATCAACAAAGGAAAGAGATTCCTCAAAGAAAATCCTTTACTCCTCCTATGAATAATGTTGAATGTTATGTATGTCATAATCTTGGACATGTTGCAGCTAGATGTAGAAGAAGAAGGGTTCAAGATCATTATGCAGAAAGTTCATCTCAATCAAGGTACTTTTATGGATATTGCTTTGCTTGCAATATGTTTAGTCACAAAGCTACTGATTGTTACAGGAGGAATATGAAACATATAAGATGTTATGCATGTAACAAGCTTGGACATATAGCTAAGTAATGTAGGAACAAAGTATGGGCACCATATCAAAAGGAGAAAATGACATCATCACGCTTGAAGATATGGAGGAAGAAGGAAGTACAGTCAGAGAAAGGTAACACAACACATCATACAGACATACCAGAATCAAAGGGAGCTGAAGGTACAAAACTTCAGTATCCTGAATCTCATATGCAAACTCCTTAAAGGGAAGTTGCATATATACGTGAGTTGGATACTGCACAATCGCGTATATGAGTATTTGAAGGAAGGAAGTAGGCAAAGTGGAGTTGGAAATGAATCTGGCAAAACTATGCATCTGACTTTCTGTGGCATACTGGTGGACTGTATTTCAGCCCTAATCAGAGGTACGCAGAGGTGTCGAAGGAGAAGTGCGTGGGTACGCAGAGCAGAAGAAGGCGAGCTGCGCAGGTACGCAGAACATACGAAGGATGACTGCGTGGGTACGCAGAGCAGAAACAGGTAAACTGCGTGGGTACGCAGATCATCAGTAGGTTCAGGTGCGTACCTACTGTAGTAGTACGCGGCGCGATAGTGCATTTGGGTGCGTACCTACTGTTGAAGTACGTGGCGCGATAGAATGTTTGGTGCATACTGTACGCAGCATAGTAGAAGAAGAAGTGCGTGGGCACGCAGTGCAGCAGAACGAGATCTGCGGGTATACGCAGAGAAGCAGAGGGTGAAGTGCGTAGCGACGCAGGACAGATAAAGAAAAACGGCGTACCTTGTCTTAAGGCATTTATTGGCTGACTCTTCTTATTGATATGCATGATCTGATCTGACAGATGGCACAGGTTCAGGGGGAGCATATGTTCTTAATGCATTGTTGGCATTATGGTCCTTGGTGATGATGCTTATTGCTGTGATATGGTTATGAGTTGTTCAAATGATTTTTGGGGTTACATAGTTGATACTTAGATCAGATTTGTGGTGCTTACATGGTGATCTTCGTAAGGATAAGAAGAAGTACATTGCTTGAATTCTCTTGATGATGAGTCTCTCACATGTTGTTATCACCATATGCATAAAGATCATATATTGCAGGATTGTTCTTGGCACATATATGGATGAGGACTGTTGGATGGATACATGGATGATTATTCAAAGATGCATTGATGATGAGTTCTTACCTATATGATGATAGGTTGTTTTGTGCATATGTTGATTGATGTAGATCTTCCCTATTTATGATACTTGGTCCATGCATGGCTATGGCATTTCTCACATATGATAGAATGATTCTATATTCTATACAAAAGGATGAGTTGATGAGGACATACATTGATGATTCATGCAAGCTGTTGGTCTAGTTGCTGTTGACAGATACTATGAAGCAGATCATACAGTGTTGTTGCTGATATTTATCTTAGAACATCTTTTGCAGACCTTTCTTACAGTCAGGGGGAGCTTGAGCGTGAACAACACTATATAGCAGAGCAAACATCTCAGAAAGAGCATTATCAGATTGGAGCACCATGGCATATACAAAGGGGGAGGTCATTCAAGAGACTTCAGCAGATCTGGTTTATAGTCAAGGAGAGCATGTTCCTAGGGGGAGCATAACCCTTTGCCCTTGATGTCAAAGGGGGAGAGTGTTTCGGTGTTGTTGCCATCAGGTCCAAAGGGGGACATTGTTGGCATTATGATGCATGTGTTGTACTTGATGGCAACCCTCTCATAGAAAATCATCTCACTTGTATACATTCAGATGAATCTATAGAAGAAATATCAGATGTGACAGAGTGCGTGGGTTACCGGACAACAAAAAGGGATCAGATGACAGTTCACAAGTAATCTTTGCCATCAAGTCCAAAGGGGGAGATTGTTGGCATTATGGCTAAAGTGTTTTCCTTGATGGAAACCCATTCAGGTGATGGATCACTGTACAACAGGACAGTAGCAGAGATTGATGATCAGCTCTCAAATATTGAAGAAAATAAGGAGTACGCAGGAACACCGTACAAAAGGTGCGTACACGCAGGCATGTCTTATATAAAGTGCGTACGTACCCGCAGGTTATCCCATTCATGAGGTGCGTACCCCCAGTGCACACACTTCAAGGCAGTAAAGCGCGCACACGTGGGGTTCCTTATGTTTAACCCTTGGTATTTAGCCGATGGTATTGTGTTATCATGGTTTTGGCCCATGGTATTGTTTTATTTTATTATTTTTATTGAGCCCCATGATCCTTGATTTGAGGAAGAGCTTGCCTATATAAAGCAAAGGAGATCATTTGGCTTATGCATGCTTTTGGGTTGAATATCTTAAGAAGCTAGATTTGAAATTCTAGTGATGGGTTATGAGAGATAGCTAGATCTAAATCAAGGAGAAACATGAGAACTACAAGTTGGATCTACTAATGGGTTGATATCTCCTCGGCGCATGTTCAGATCTATAGATCTGACAGTCTGGGTTATTCTTGAAGTCTTGAAATTATCTATACCTACAGGTACGCAAGTACATTGAAAGAAAAGTGCGGAGATACGCAGGCACAGAAGCGCTGCAGGTGCACAGATACACAGTCCCAGAAGCGCTGCAGATGCAGAGGGGCGCAGGCAGTTCATTGGACACAGAGCGCACGTACGTAGGAAGTCTGTGAGGCAGAGTGCGCACGTACGCAGGGAAGCAGTTGGAAACAGTGCGTGCTTATACGCAGCTGTTATATGGGTGAAGCTGCGTACTTCTCATGAAATCTACTTAGCTCTCCATGTTTATCATTGCTGTGTTCTGGGTTTTGAAGTGATGTCTGATTTCTGGTATTAAGTTCTGATAACAACAGTGATTGATTAAATGTTTATACATTGATGGATGAATGGATCAGGTTCTTAATGACTCATCTTTATGTAATCTGATGGACTAGATCTGGTTGATGACTCACTTGTATATGTATTGATCTAGTGCTTGGGTAATTCAGAAGATTGTTTATGTGCTTCAATGTTGTTGTTGGGTCCAGTACGAAAATTGGATGAAATGTGGCCCTTTCAGATTATGTGTTGTGCTTCAGTGTATCCAGTATGAGAATTGATGAAACGTGGTACCTGGAGGAGATAAGATTGTAGGCCGACGCCTACGTACTAGTACTTAAGCTAGTACAAAAGCAAAGGGGAATCTTTGGAGCATTGTAGAAGGCAGCAGCCTGCTTACTAGTAAATGGATCGGCTAGTACAAGAGTAAAGGGGGTTGTAGCTCCCGTACTGGTATAAGACTGCACCAGTACAAATATTGTAAAAGGATTTTCTTATTAAGAAGAAGATTGAGATGACTTGCAGCAGGTGGTTTTCTCCCGCATTGGGTTTCCACCTTATATCATGGTGTTCATGTGTTTGCTCTTTATGTGTGATGATCTATTCTGCTTACTGTTAATAAGGTTAATAATGTTCTGATGCATTTACTGAAGATAAGCTAACTGAATCATAAGATTACTGCATGCACGTTGGTTTTTTTTAACACAGTCGCGTATATACGCGGATATCCTTAACTGAAGTAGCGTATATGAATCTGAGTATGAAAAGAAAAAGTTTTACTGATTTGATAATACTGATTCACCCCCCCCTCTCAGTATTATTTCCAGCAGAATCTTGGCTGAAGCCTCTGTGGCCCAACATAGATGCCCATAGGGAACCTCCAGCCCAGATTTCAAAAATATTGGGACAATTTTGGTCACATGACAAATTTTTGGGCACAACATAGGGTTTTTCTCCTTGTGCGCCGCGCCACTTGCACGATGCTTAGGATTGAGAGCTCCAAATCACAAATGGTTTGCATTTTTGGATTCATCATGAAAAATCGTGCCTGTTGGTCCATGGACAAGAATTTTGGGCATGTTTTGAGTCCCCAGGAGGTCAAAAACACTCGAAAAATGACCTCTCTACCCCTATTTTGACACACAGGAAGAAGTCTTGGGAGAATGAAGTTTTGGAGGGGCAAATGAGCACCAAATTCAGAAATTACACTTGGTTTGGAAGGTAGACAGGAAATTATTTCCAACAAGCACACTTGGGCATAATTTGGACTCCAGCAGGTACCTCAAAATCGCCTTCAAAGTGGCGCGGCGCATAAAGACCAAAAGGCCAAAATCACTTCCGTTTCGTGAAATTTCGATTCGCGACTTTCTCCAAGTGGGCCCACTCATTTATACTATATTTTTCTCAGAAACTAAGGGAATGTTGAAAGAATATTTTCACTAAAGGTTGGCTTCTATCCAAATGGCAAAGGAAGGTGAGCAGTCACCCAAGCCATTGGTCACTTTTGTAACACTGCACCTATAACTAATGGTTGGCGTTCCATTTCCAGCTTGTAATCATTTGAAAAACTCCCCAGCTGTGGGTCGTTCTATTTCCCAATGGCATAGTCTATTTATTGTATGCAAACCATTTGCAAAGAGTTGGTTGTAATTTCTGGGAGACTGTGGGAGAGAAACTCAGTTCTTCATTGTATATTTTGATAGAGAATTAATGAAAGGCAGCAGCTCTGGTTCATGAGATTCATGTGGTGTGAGTGTAGGAAATGTGTTCCTTTTATGTTTCATATGTATTCGTTATGTTTCACAGTTCATTCATATTCATTTCCAGTAAAATTTTCTAAGTAAGATAAGGTAGAATTCATGTTTATTTCTTTGCTTGTGGGAAAGTTTCACGTTCTGTGTTCTTCTTCTGTTGAAAAGGATTCATGTGTTCATGCCCTTTTCACCCTCCTAAACAATCTTTCCATTTCGCATGATTTCGAATTTAATTGCTAGACTTTTCGCCTGTCTTGCCTCACGAAGTAATCTGTGCCTTTGTGTTAAATTCTCTGCTCATACTGTTCGGTGATCCCATACATCTTAGAAACTCAGTCATTTATCAAAAATTGCCTCCTGTATCCATATTTATTTACTAGCCTAAAATCAATATTTCACTGTAAGTCATCTCAGACTATATCGTTTTGTTTATTCACTGAGCATGACATAGAGAGAGCCCTCTCCTGTTTTGGTAGGGCGAGCTACTAGACTGAGCGTAATTTGTGGTTACCCTGAATTTTTCCTTCCTTCAGCCTAAGGCAGATTTAGGTGCTAACAGAAACCACGTAACTTAAATAACTCATAATCACCATCAATATACATGTTAAATAATCAACTAATTTTTTTATAATAAATCATGAGTTCATACACATATGAATTATAATTAATCACGAGCCATAAAAATATTAAGGCATGAATTATCCTATAGCATAACATGTATAATCCAAGAACATTATCTGAATAGATTGAAATGGCTAGAAACTAAAGAAGAGACTTTCACTCTCCAACCAACCATAGGCTAGCTACACTACAACATTTTTTGCAGCACCAACCCTAAGATGGATCTAGAGTCTTAGGGAAATGATTGCATAGAGAAAGTGTTCACACCAAAGTGTTAAACACAATATAAGGATATGGATCCCACTAATCTAATTCTTCACCACCTCAACAACCAACAATTAATGGCCCATTCACTTACTAAAGTGCACATATGCCACACAAGCTTAAATCAAGAACTTAATGGTTATATAACTAGCTACATAGATCATCACTAGAGTCACAAAGAGTTGGCCATTATATCAATTGAAATGTATCATAATATAAGTAAATACAACCTCCCTAGGTTGACAACTCCCAATCTTCAAGTGTCTTGCACCCCTTATACTCGCTTCTTCTTGCTATCTCCTGGCTATTCAAGCTTTACTTTGCTCATTAGTTCCTTATATTCTTTTTATTTTTGCAATAGATAGAGAGAGCCACATGGGCACCACCTACTCCTTTATGTACTCTCCTATGAAATCATGTCTCTTCACCTATTAGGATGTGGTTATGTAAATTATGACACCTACTTCATTTTTAGGTGATGTAGTCCTTCCAATAATTCTCTTTTGTAATCCTCATTAATGAGCTCTACCAACCTCAATTCTAACCAAGGCATCGTATAAAACTTGTAAGATAAATGAACCACTAAGTATTCAAGAAACCTTGAAATTTAATCAACCCGTATGGGTTGTGGCTTTTCAAGAAAGAAAAGTAGGAGAGAAAGCTTCAGGAATTAAAGTGAGTTTGTGTAAGAATAAGTGAGCAAGAAATTTTCTCCCTCAAGCCAAGATCTATAAGGTTTTCTAAAATTAAAATTTGTTAATTAATTAATAATAAATATTATTTTTTAATCAGAGGTATAGCTTTCGTAGCCCTTCCATACTGGTATTACAATCACATTGCAACAAGTAGAGGTAGAGAAAGGGGATGTTATAAACCCTAACATTTTAAGGGAACACCATATGTAGTGTTCCGAAAAATAGAGGATGTTAAAAAAATATGATCTCTATGTTTATAGATCTTTATCTCTGAAACACTTCCTATGTCCTGAAATGTCATGTCCATCTATGGCATTCACTGTTCTTAGGGCTCCTTTGGAAATAAAATTTAGTTAGTTTCTTCCTGGGACACACTTAATATATGCTTGATCCAACTTACTATGCACATTAGTTTTTGAAACCAATTCACTTCAAATTTCTAGGATCCCCTTCTCTACTTCATCAATCCCTTGGGTGATCCATTTCCTCTTCCATGTAGTCACACACCTTGCAAGTTTAGGAATCCCCTTCTCTACTTCCTTAGTCTCGTGGGTTATCCATCCCTTGGAAAGGTTTCCTTGTATAGGAATATTCCCCTCGACCAAGGCATACCTTTTCCTTGCTTTAATACACATCAAATTTGTCATGGCATATCCCATGGCAATCAAAGTTTATCATAGGGTTTTAGTGTCACTACAATGGCCCAGTTCCTGAAGTATTCAACTCCATTATGATATTGTCATGCATTTTTATATTATCATGTTGATACTAATTTCTTAATAGTCAACATCATATATTTATGATAGATAGTTAAATATTTATTTTACATTAAAAGCATATAAGTATTATGAGATTAATCATAAAAAATTAAAACATTTCCTTGTCATAATCATAATATAAAAATCATCACATAAAAATCATAAGAACATGATTATAATGATAGTTAACAACAAGAGTTTATTCTTGGACACTTTCTCAATGCATCCCTTACATGACAAGGGATAACAATGTATAACCTCATCATGTTATCCCAATCATTCCATTCACATAGTCATCAAAATTTTAAGATCATCAATTAATCATCCTTCTGTAGGGATGATTCTCAATAAACAACTTGTCAAGTGAAATGGCATAATATATATTCATTTCATCATTAACATGGTCATGAAATCTAGCACATATATATGCCAAGCAATATTAAGTTTAGGAAAACTTCTTTCGTATGCTATTTTCATAGTTTTCATGGTACTATATATTTTATTCATGTGAACCCATCTGGGTCCACCTAGCTATCCTATCAACTTCTTCTGCCTTCCACTATCATTCTTATGATGTAAATGGTTTCATCAAGACTGTAGACATATATTTGGATTTTATTTTTCTCTTCTCCACGAGCTCCTTTTCCTTTCCTTTATCACACCCAACAACCAACCAAGATCAATACATAAAAAGGAAAGAAGAAAGAAGGAAAATAGAGAAAGATCATAATAGAAACACGTGACAACACATGAGAAATATGGCCATGCTCAAAGTCAATAAAAAAAAGAAACAAGAAGATTTTTTGTCAACAATAGAAACAAAGACATGCACAAAATTCCATTTCACATGATCCATTAGTTCCCATCAAACATAATCCCATGATTTCTCATCTCCTTCTACATTACAAGTTGGTGGTTCAAGTGGTTGGAGTTTCCATGGGATTTTCTTCTTCTCCAAAATTATGAGGTTTCCTTATGGCCTTCTCAACATGACATTATTTTATGTACTTAGGCCCAAGAAACACCCATTCCAAGTTGTCTACTTGTCCCAAGGTTTTACTCCATTAGGTATTCATTAAATTATTATAGCTAGTATCCATCTAGCATGATCTAATGACATGTACATGGAGCTTGATGGAAAAGTCCCCATCTAGTGTGCTCCACTGCACTACTCATTGAGCCTTGTAGTCAAATTCCTGGTTATGACTTGCTCCCATGAGATAAGTAAGGTTTCATGGGTTGTAATGCCATTAGAACATTCTTCTTCCTGAGTTCACAACTCCAATACTTCACATATGTCATAACATTTAATTTCCGTAAGATATAATAAAAAATTTCAAAATACAAATTGAAATTTCCCACCTTTTCTTCATTTAGAAGCCTAATCTCATAGACATGAGATATTTTTTTGGTCATGTTTTTTGGATCCTTTGAAGATGGTGTCAATCTATCATCGTGGCTTTCATCTCCCACCCCATCCCACACTTATGCTATAATATGATATTTCAATCAACCAACAATTTCCTGTGCTTATATGTATAATATTTTTATTGTAGGAGAAATTGAGAATATCCTAAAGTGACCTCAAAATTATTATACTTGTAACAATTCTATCACTCCAACTAAATTCAAATAAATTAAATTGATATTTTCATTCCACTGTACATATGCATCACATCTATTCAAAGGATTTCCTGATTCAATTTAACATTTATTCTAGCAGACGAATGAGAATGAAAAGAGAAATGTATATCTCTAAGTTCATGAACAATTTATCATTCATTACTGCAATATTTCATATTGAAGGATTCCCACCTTAAACATTCCCTTCCCTATGCATTCCTATAAGGAAATCATTAATTTGAAACAATCTATATTAATTTCAGATGAAAGGAACTCTTACACCATTCTTTTCCTTTTCCTTTTTACCATGGCTTTCTATGTCCTTACTTACATGTCTTTCATTATCAACACTTCCAACTAAATTCTTTTTAAGGGGTTAAAATTCCTTGTAACATTCTTGTTGTTACAACACTCAACATTTCCTATGCATATTCATTTTGAAGGCATGTGTTGCACATGGACACATCCCATTTCATGTATATGATGTCAATTTCCATACTCTATCATTTTCATTCATATACGCAACAAAGGTCAGAAGTATAAGCACATTAATAATGGTATTTTGTAGAAAAAAAGGTTATTCACGCACACTTTCCAAATGGTTCCTCTATGTTACGTGGAATCCATTAAATAACTTCATTATGTAACTAAAAAAATAACATGTACAAAATTTATTTATATACCATTACTGTATGGATCCAACATATCTTCATGCATCTAGCATATTATTGTTTAATATGCGACATGTATCTTTGATCATTTTCATCTCTTGCATTTTTTTATCATGCCTATATTATTATTCACCAACTTATAGTAACCTCTGAAAACATTAAAGAAAAGTATTAAGCTAGAAATAAATAAGTGGAGTCTAGATTCCCCCTCATAGTTATGACTGCATCACACAACCATAAATGTTTACAATTCAATTGGGTTTCTCTAGGGAATCGAGTCAGCATCCTACATTTTTATGTTGCTACATCAACTAAAATCAATCTTTAAATAACATCAGTGTATTCCTATACCTAACAAAATAATTTCACATAAGTATGCATTCATGCATAGATATTAGCTTTAAAACTTTAATTCTTTCCTATACTTGATCACGTCCAGGTTTAGTGTTTAACCATGCTCTGATACTACTTTGTAACAAACCCTCCCACCCCCTTAAGTTATTCTCGAGGTGTGAGAGATGTTACTTAACTAACCCAACCTCCATGGTCTCTTATGAATATGAGGTTACAAAATCCTATTTTTCAAATCTTGTCAAAAGTGAAAATAGATATTGCCATTGCATTTAGCTCTTTGATAAATTTTTGGGCATATAAATTTTATCTCGATTTAACTCCCAGATTGAAATTTACACTCTCTTGAATATTTTCTTAGAAAACCCTTTTCATCTCAACACCAAGCACTACCACATAGTATCCATGTAGCCTATGTGGTGTTTCCATATCACTCATAGTCCAATGTGGCTACCACCATGCCACAACATCAAATTTATGCCATCACTCCATTCCTTGAGGATCATTCTGGTTCAACCGTTTGTGACAATAAAAAAATTGATTTCAAATTATATAGGATTTTACATTTATTACTCTTCATATGACTACACCCATATCATGGAGGTATATAGATAAGCCTAATGCTAGCATGGAGACACAAATAACAATTTTCCCATTCCTTAAGTGCCTTTTATCATATCTGTTGTGGTGTGCCCCATGGTACTAGTTGGTGCCCACATCATCTAGCACCACATCACTTGTCTCCCCTTATCCTTGTTAATGTCATGTTGACTTTAGGGTGATTTCACCTTTCCACATGGCATCCTCTAACAATGTCATGTGCCATAAAACAATTGACTCTTTGGCCATCCAACAAGACTAATTCAACCTCACACATGTCACACCATGTTGGCACCATGTTAGAAATAATCCACATCACCATCCATGTGAGATCCATGTAACCTTTCGAGGCCCACATGCCTCTTGCTACCTCAGTCTACAGCAGGGGGTCTCATATGACCAAGCACCTTCATGTAAATTTTGTATTTCATGTTATTTGAAAATTTGGTGCCCACAACATGATTTCACTGTAGTTTCCAATTCATTTATCCATTCCCCATTATGAAGATATATTGTCCTACCACTATGTTGCAATGTTATAACACCACAACAAGGCCTTATACCAACATGGCATGGCATGACCCGAAATTTCTTATTAAGTGACAGGGGGAAACTTAGTGTCACACTCTTGGTCAACCACAACAATTTCCAAAGAATAAATCATATAAGACTACTGAGGTAGGCATGATGCAATGTGAAATTCATATTGTACGATGGAAATAATTCCATCCCATGCAACTATTGATAGTACCAATTTCATCCTACCTTCTCTTCGACTAGTTGTCCAGGTTATTTTGAATTTTAAGCAAGCACAAATGTGCACAAGTATCAAATGGTTGAATACCTGTATGTATTCATTAACATAAAAATATATACATGCAACTCATATTCAATTCTAAACAAAACTCATTCAGGCCCAGATTTCAAGTACAATGTATGCAAACTTAGGTAAAGTTGCACCACTTAAAATCATGAGGACTATAGAAAAAAATTACTATCAGATCTATTTATTTATCATGAATTACACCCTTAATAACCCTTTTTTAGGAAGACAATCACAATCCTTAAACCAATAGGCAACCATAGTATTCACAACTTACTAGAAAATGGAACTCACAATCTACAATAGTCCAACTAAACACATCAGGAAACCATTCATGACTATGAGTATAATGGTTCATTTCATGATCATGTGAATAGACACAGAGCCCTCGAAATCCCTCATAACCATGAAAACACTCACATAAAGAAAATGGATAACCTTCATAACATGTTAATTAAGTTACAATATTACACAAGGAAAAGAATCATAAAATTCATAAACATATCAGATAATTTAAATCATATCAATTATAGAAATTAAAACATCCATGCACCAAACTACTTACTCCTATAAAGACGAATATTTTAGTCTCCAACAAGTGAATGAACCATGATACTTTCAAAAAATTATATTATAGAAATCACATACAAAAATAGGTTAGCTGAAGCATATTAAGGAACCATGCATATTCATGTAACTTTGTAATTCACTAGGATATCAACAACCACCTAGATCCATAACTTTATCATGACCACGAAGAAATATAAAGCACAAAACTCACTATGATCTAAAATAAATCTTAATAACCCTACTAGAGGTAGAGCCAATCTATATGCACAACACATGCAATGAACTCCTAATAAGATAACCCATCATCACGATTATGGAAGTGAGCCACCCAAACTTATAAGTTTGTAAGAAGGAATGAAATTTGTGAAACCACAATGAGACCTGAGAAATTTTTATATTACCAATTAGGAAAATTCTAGACAACCTAAACATGACTAACAAAGTTGCAACCTCATAACTCAAAAAATTCATAATAACCATCAATATGTAATTTAGCTGATCAACCATATTTTTAATAATAATTCATGTATTCATACATAAATGAATTAGGATTAATCACGAGTCATAAAAAAATAAGGCATACCATATATTATATCATAACATGTATAATCTAGGAATAATTATTTGAATCTACTAATATGGCTAACAACTTAAGGAGGGCTTCCACTCTCCTCCCAACCATAGTCCATCTAACTGCAACCTTTTTGGAGCACCCTCGAGCTAGGTCCAAGGTATGAGGGAGTTGTTTGTACAAGGAAAGGGTTCACACCAAAGAGTTAACCATGATCTCAGGAGATGGAGTCCATTATTCTAGTGCTTCAATAACTTAATAACTAACACTCAGTGGCCCACACACTTACTGAAGTCACACAAGCCACACATGCAAAGGTAAATAAATTAATGGTTATAAACACAACTACATGGATTATCACTAGAGTCAGAGACTAGGCCATCATATCAATGGAAAAGTATCTAAATACATGGAAATATGATCCAACCTAGGCTGACCACTCCCAATCTCTAAGCATCTTGCACCTCTTTCTTTCTTCTTCCATATATCTCTTGGCTATCAGAGCTCAAATTGGATCATTTCTTCCTTCTATTCTCTTGATTTTTGTGAGAGAGAGAGACACACATGGGAACCAAATGTCCCTTTTTGTACCCTCTTTTCCAATCACATCTCTTGAACTATCAAGAGGTGGCTCTTTCTATTATGCCACCTCCTTCCTCTTTAGGTGTTGGAGTTGTTCCACTCCTTCAATTTTGCAATGTTTGTTAATGAGCTTTCCCAAACTCAATTCTGACCAAGTCACATCTCATAACACATGTCATGTAACTGACACTAAGTATTCAATAAAATTTATCATCTAATTGTCTCTTACGGGTTGTGGCCTTTCAAGAAATATAATAGGGAAAGCATGATTTAGTTATTAAAGCGGATTTAGGTGAATATAGGAGAGCAAGAAATTTTTCCCATCAAGCCAAGGATCCATAAGGTTATCGAACCTTCAATATTGTTAATCAATTAATAATAGCTATTGTTTTTTAATCAGAGGTCTAGTTGTCATGGTCCTTCCATGCTAGCATTACAATCCCATTTATATAAGAAGGGGAAGAACATGTGTATTTTACAAAACCTGAGAATGGATTTAGGAGACTAATTCCCCAAGTAGGAAAAAAAATATTTAGGTATCAAAATATTTTTTATGGTTATTTCTTTTCATATAATTTTTTATTCATAAGGAGATAAACTACAAAGAATTTCTAAGTAATCGCTATATGAGGAATAAGAGAAAGGATAGTATAATATCTCAAGTGATGGTTGTGTGATAATAAATCGTAGAATTAGATCATGTTGAATGTTTCAAGCACATTAAATTTGGGCATAAAGAAAATGATTGTAAAATAGTGCATTGATGCTTCCAAATCAAAGTAGAGGTGAAGATTTTATTAGAAATAGAAATGGAAGAACAAAGGTATGGATAAGGAAATAAGATGAGAGGGTATAATTTGGTCTAGCTTTATGTGTTCAAACAAAAATATCCAATGGTATATGGGTAGTGGATGTTCAAGTCATATTAGAGGAGATAGAAGAAAAAATTTCAATCTATTGGAGGCCACCCTCGGGAATAATTATTAAAGAATAAGGATTGGAAAATTCATAATTAGTATTGATGACGGAAGGAAAGAAAACCTAGAATGTTCTGTTGGTTAAGGATATAAAGCATAATCCATTGAGTGTAGTTCAAGTGGTCGATCAATGATATGATATCACATTCAATTCCCAAGGATGCGAAATAATAAAAGTGGAATTAGGAATATTGGTAGCAAATGAAACCAACTCTCCAAACAATTTATATTTTCCCAAAAATATCAAAAGAAAGAAAAGCTCCTTTATGGGATTAACACGTTGAACAATTCATCAATAAAAACAAAGTAAGTATACTATGGCACAATAAGAAGACGATAAATTCATTGAATGATATATAAGAGAAAAATGATGAAATGGAAAGGTTGCAACATATGAACTAACAATAGAAAATTTGTGAAAAGTATGAAGTAAATGATGCATTTTAATTAAAGTCAATGCACAAGTTTATAGGGAGCAACATATTTCTCTTCATATTTAAAATGAGTAGCGATTACAAATAATAAAAAAAGTTTCAGACAATGAATATTGGAAAGAAAGTGATCCAGGTAGATATTGGTGGCCACCGTTTTATACCATTGGCTCAAATAATAATTCTCCATCTTGGCATTTTTCTATAGTTTTTCAGATCCTAAACTTACGGGACAATTTCGAGGCCCTAAATGATTTTTTTATGTGGTAGTACTCAAGTGGTAGTTGTAGGCTATAGCCTTGGCTTGAATAGAATGTGTACTTCTCAGATAGACCTTTCCAATGGGATACTAATCATGTGAAATTAGATTATATACAAAATTTATTACATCACGGCAACAAACCATTTGACTTTTCATCTCCTAGGGTTAGGTTTTTGGATGTTTAGGGTTTCCTCATTTCTTCTTTGTGTTAAAAAGTGATTTTTACCCTCATTTTAAGGTGCTCTGGTGAATGTGCATAGCCATCACATCTCTTCTCAAAGATAATCTACCACCATCCAAGAAAGTTTGTTTCAATTTGCATTATTTGTGGTTTCATCACATTTCATTTATTAATAGAAGTCAATTTTTATTGTATCACGTTTTTTTTATAAATCTACATTTCATTTTTCTCCCTTCATAAATATGGATTAGTGGTATCAAAGAAATCTTCTCTTTATTTATTTTTCTATGCATGTCCTTAATGAGGTCAGGGTATAAGGATTTAGGACTCAAAATACTTGAGCCTTTTGCAATACCATGCTCACTAAAGTTGACAACCTACCATGGTGGAAAAAAATAAAGATGAGAGAGTAGGAAATCCTATTAACTATTTCTTGAGGAAGCCCTCGTGCAATAAAGGAATGAGATGATGGATAATGTTTCTCAAGTATACCTATCAAGTATCTCAGTAGTTTGCACATATAAATCAATAGAAATATGTATTTTCTATACATATCCTCATTAGGCATGACATACAAACATGCTTTCAAAATCAATAAAAAAATTAAATAGAAGAAGCTAAAGTTTGGATATATGAATTCCTCACAACATAAGTAGGGAAAAGGCCACCTCAATCCATAGAACAAAGTAAAAATCTAGGAAGGACCTCCCAAGGACATTTTTTCTAAGACAAAAAACAAAGAAGGGTAATGTGTTCTCAAATAAAAACATGGGAAAGTGGTGTGAGTTCCATAAGAGACCATGGCATAACACAGATGAATGTCACTTAACGTAGTCATTAATGGCAAAGCTAAAAGCCTTAGATGCAGGTTTCAACACTAAATTATATTTACATAAGGGGAAGTGGATCAATGATATAGAACCTAATTCCACCATTGCTACCACCAAGGTTCAGCTAAGTGAACTCGGAGAATTGAAGGAAGGTGAGTTCCTTTTCACTCATATATGTGGGTAAAGGGTGCTCCACTACACTTCATTTCTTATAGTGGAAGTAAAATGAATCTCATCTCATCAAAGGTCATCAAATTATTGGAGCTATCAATAACACCGTACCCAAAACCATACACCATTAAAGTGGCTCCACCAAGGGTGACATATCTACATCTATAAATAGTGTTTCTTTCCTTACAACATCAATCCCTTCAAGGATGAGGTATTGTGTGATTTCTCCAACTTTAATTTTATTATGTTATTTTAGGGCAAGAATACTCACAGAAGCTTCATGTTGTATCTATGTCTAGACCTCTCAATGTTATTATTACTTTTGGTTGAAAATTATATAGGATACCAAAGGTATCTCTTCCTACCGTTGTTTGAAAAGCATGAAGTTCATCTCCCAAACTAGGAAATTTGTCTTCTTCCTGATTCATTCTCAAAGTGAGTAAAAGGTTGCTACCACATCCATGGCCTTCAAAAAGGGCCTCCCCACATAGAAAACGTAAGTGGAAAAGGTCATGGAAGAACATAAACTCACCTTCTCCTCAGCCACTGAGGTACCTCTGCACTACTCGATAAAGCATTCAATCGATTTCACCCCCACCACATCTCTACACAAAAGGGTAGTCTATCACCATTCTCTTTAGGAAATGAGGAAATAAAGTGTGATATCTAGTAGATACTCCAAAAATGGCACATACTACCAATATCCTCAACCTATAAAATCCATATTGTACTCATGTAGAAGAAACATGGGACCTAGTGAATTTGCATTGATTATAGTGCCTTGAAAAAAAATAACAATCAAGAATCAACACCAAATTCTTTGAATTGATGATATTCTTGACCAAATAAACAGGTCCAAGTAATTCAACAATATTGATCTTAGTTCTGGCTACCACGATGTCCTAATAGAAGAAACTGATGTATGGAAAATATCTTTCATGTCTAACAAGGTATTTTTGAATGACTAGTCATGCCCTTTGGTTTAATTAATTCCAAATTTACTTTCATGAGGATAATGGATGATCCCTTTCACCAATTATTTTGTGGTGGTATATCTAGATGATATCATCATCTTCGATAAGACTTAGGTAGAACACTTGTAGCATATTCAGTAACTCCTTCACACTTCTTGGTAGGACAAAATTTATGCTAACTTGGAAAAATTCTCCTTTAGCATGAACATGGTGAATACCTGGCCTATATTGTTAATGAACATGGTGTGAATTTGGATCCATCCAATATTCATGTCATTCATGAATGGCCAACCCTAATCATACTAGTTTAGCTTAAGAGTTTGTTAGGCCTTGCTAACTTCTATCATAGGTTAATGTTAGGATTCTCCTATATCACATGAACACTCAAAAAACTAACCAAGGGTAGTGGCAAAGAAAAATTAATGTGGAGTTAGTTTCATTAAGAAGATTTTGATGATATAAAAAAATAGCTATGCTCAAACCCAATGCTATCGTTACCTGATCAGTAACGACCTTTTTAGATTGAGATATGTTCTTGAGAGTATGATGTGGGAATTATTATCACTTAGCACGGTCATCGAGTGGCATACCATAGTGAGACACTATTCAATTTCATCTATAAATACCCCACCTATGACAAAGAAATGAATTCCTTTGTATAACTCTATCACCAATGGAAGCATTACATTATTGGGAAGGAGATAGTCATCCACACTGATCATAAGCCTTTACAAGTCATGCAAACACAAGGAAAATTACAAAATCACCACCATAGAAATTGGTCCACATGAAAGATTCTCGTCTCAATATAAAATATAAGACATGGAGCACCAATCATGTCCCTGACTGCCTCAGTCAACCTCTAGTTGTAGAACTAACCACAATGCTCTACTCCTAAATACATGGGACCCTGAGGTGGCCCCAACCCTATGAGAGGAATAATGATTTTTCTAACATATAGCATATGTTGAGTACTGGTGAGCACCAATATTGTAGCAATAATATTGCAACTCCTGGACTACCTACTTTACTCTTATCCACCCAGTAGTTCATAACAAACATGGAAGCAACAGTGTTGTATGCACAAGTACTACTTCTTACTACAGGTTGTCACTTGGTCAGCTGGCGCAAGATCACTAGGAGCTCAGGCCAGCTTCTATGGATTAAGAAGAAGCTCTATATGTGATGAAAGGAAAAAGAGACATTACTCTACAGATGCTATTCTACTTGCAGAAAGGAAGACTGAAATGTAAAGAAAACTAAAGAAATCATAATTAACAAACTAATCCTACTTTCACATAAAGCACTCTGAAAACCATGAAAGGAATGCCATTACTTAATTAAGGAAGTAAACAACATCTAAATAAGCTATTTTTGGAAGTAAATGAGCAAAAAAAACATCTTTTTGGATTATTATGTATTTTATATGAATTTGTCATCTGTGTAATTTATTTGTTTGTGAATGTGGTAGCGAATAGGTGGCGATGGAGGGTGGTTTTGGGGCTTGAGAGGATGTAGGATGGTGTGGATGCGTCCTAGGATGTCTTAGGTGGCATTCTGGAGGCTTTTGCGAAACTCAGCCTTCAAAAGAAAGTCTACAGAAAAATCTATAGGAGGACACAAGAAATCTACAGGAGGAAAAAGAACATTCTACAAGAGGCCTATAGGAGGCGGCCGAGAGAAATTTTCACTATTTTGAAGGTGTGAGAGTGGGTGGAGAAGGTAGATGAAGGTTGGGATGAAGTGCTGGGGCACCTAGGGTCTACCGAGAATCATTAGGAGAGAAAACGGTGATTGGGTTTGCTCAAGGAGAGAGAGGAAAGTCTATGGAAAATGAAAGAAACTAAGGTAGAATTGAGGGGAGACTTGGGCGACCTATAGGGCATGGATTAGATGGAGGATGGAATGGATGATAGGCTGGACTAATTCAAGAGGATATCTACTAAATAAAATACTGATAGTTAACTAATGAGATTTAGCAAGCAAGGAAATAAGTGCATCAAAAAAACTGATTTTTTGCATCAAAGTAAAATATGATCTATGAAAGGAAATGCTGATAACCATTGCATGAAAGGAAAGCATTAAAGAATAATGTTGCAAATAAGGAAATTAGTGTGGTGAAGAAGTATTGAAGCAAAGCAAAATATACTATAAACTAGAAAGATGCAAATAGAAGTCCTATAGAGGATGAAAATCTGTGTTTTTGGAGCAGCAAGAGGGTATTTGCCTCAAATCATTGTCCCAAAGGGAGGAAGAGAGGCCAAGGCACTATTGCTAGCCTTTTGAATATTCTATTTATCACTACTTAACCTACTATAGAAAGCACAAAGGGAAACAAACTACTGAATCATCAAAAGCAACCTATTCCAAACCATAAAAGAAATACATTTAACAACAACCTAATCTACAAACTGAAATGAAAACATAAAAATACAAGTAAAGAGGAGCTTGGCTACTTGGATAGGGCCCTAACCCAAGATATTCAATCCTCTGAAGTAACTCAGTGCTAACCCAAAAAGGATCCCATATTTATTCTCAAAACAATAACAAGATTACATGAACTGTCAAGATAATAAGCTCGAAGTTGAGCAGAGTTTACAAAAGTAAAACCGCAGCAAAAATCCAACAAAAGTACAACCCTAGTGAGGCCCTAGGCCTCTCTATTTATACAAATGAAGATCCTAACCACTTCCTCAAAATCAAGGAGGCTTGGCTCCCAAAACGAGAGATAAACATCAGTTGTCCTCCACTTGCTTGGCTGCTTTCTAAAGCATGACTTGGCTGCCTATACTCCAAGCTGAATGAAGGGGAATTCGAAGTGGGGAGTAATAAATGAGGGGGATTCCCTCCTATAAATCCTCTCCTTTGTCCACTTTGATTTATTGCTACCATGTTTCCATTGGATCCTCGACTTTAACCACAAAATTCATCAAAAATCTACATTAAACACATATTAGACCAAATGGCATCATAAATAACTCAACTCACTCTATAAGCATAAATATAATTAGAAAATCATACAATAAGATAAGAGAATGGTTGATTTGACTAGGTTAGGAGGTAAAATGAGCCCATATAATTACTCATTGATGAGGCTCATCATCACCCCCTACTGAAAGTATTGCTCATCCTCTAAGCAACCTAGTCCATCTCCTCATCTTTTATGGCCCTGGTGGCCTCCCTAGCATCCCATGCTTCTGATGCGATCTCCTCTTCTTTGTCATAGAATCCTGCCTTCCTATCTACCTCTTCCCACTGTTCTTGCTCTTCTGCTTCTTTTCTTCCTTCTAACATGCCTAGCAGCAGTGGGGGACTCAATTTGAGGCCAATCCAATTGAAATTCAACCTCTGCATGGAGCATTTGTACATTGACACTCTCCTTAATGCCTCTTTCATCCTTATTGGGGAATTATATTCCCTAATCTGTAGACTATGTGGTAAGGTGTTCCAACTCCTCAAACATGCATGCACACAGTCATCCCCAAGTAACCTTTCCATATCCTCAAAATGTGTAATGGCTTGAGTCTGATCACTAATATATCTAGGGGAAATCTGAGGATTATTTGCAAGTAGTTTATGTGTGCTGATGAGTGCCATGGGGTCTGATGGCTCATCTCTAATCATTAAGGGCTCATTCTTTTCTTTTATCATCAACCTTCTTATTTATGTTGCCCTTAACTCTTCACAGTTCATTCATGAGGCCATGGCCATAAGTTGTAGGTCCCCTAACCTAGCATTGGGGTCCCACACATTCATGTCTGTGAGGGCCATGTTATGCAAATAGAATTCTGCCATCTTTGCCTTATCTTCTGATGTGCTTTGGTCACACAGGTCCATAAACTGCCTGTAATCCTGGAAAGGCATTGTGCCTATTTGTGCCAAAGTCTTGATCTAAAAATGCATCCATTGGTCCTTGAGATACAGGCCATAGGACTTTGCTGGTGTCCTACACTGAAAGGCCTCCATGGACCAGCTAGCCATGCATGCCAATTGGGTTTCTTTCTCTTGCATCTATCTTCTTAGCAATTCATTTTCAGTTTCAAGGTGATTTCTTGTGATTGCTTCTCTATGTCTAACAACACTTATCTCTCTGCCCATTTCTCTGGGTTTGTTCTCCATATGGCCAATATCCTTAACTCCTTTGGATTTGGCTATTTGCATCCACATATGAGTCCTTATTATTTCTTTCTCCAATTCAAAGAATAGTGGAATTGTAAATTTTTGTGGAATGATTCTTCCCCCCTCAAGAAAATTATAGTAAGAGCCAAGACTAGGTTGGGGATCAGGTTCTTGTGCCTTTGTTGCTTCCTCTATTCCCTATGGCTATCCTCCTATCCTTTTTTCAAGTTTTTTGGTCTCCTGTAGTTTTGACAGGGTTTCCTGTAGAACAGTCTGTGCCTCCTGTAGGACTGTTTTTGAGTCCTGTAGTTCTACCTTTTCTTTCCATGTGGGAGATCTAGGAGTCCCCCTTTCATAAGTGATAGGTGCCTTGGAAGGGGATTCTTTTCCTTAGGAAAAGGGTGAATCTTCAATAATAATTGGAACTTTAGAAGAAGGCTGGGGTTTCCCTGTTTTCATCCTTGTGATCTTCCTAGCCCTAAAATACATTGAGGTCTACCTCTTCCTCTTCTGTTTTGGTTTAATTGGTGTGTTGAGGGTAGTGAGAGAAGCTACTGCCTCTCTTTCTAGGGTCTCAGGAGACACTTCTGTCTTTTCTACCCCTTTTTCTCCTCCTATCTCTTTCTCTGTCTCTGTTTGCTCTGTTCCTTCAGTTTTCTCCTCCTCTCTTTTGGTTTCTTCCATCTTCCCTTTTTGTCCCTCTAAATCACTAGTTTCTTCACCTTCTCCCCCTTGTTTCTCTTCCTCCTCACTACTAGTAGGGGTAATATAACAGGTCAGGGCCTTTATGTCATCTTCAACAATCATGTTTCAGAAAATTTCCCATGCTATGGGGATTGTAAATGTATGGAGGGCTTATTCCACTAAAATTTTGACTAACCCATGGTGAGCTAGTTGGTCTAGATTACCTTCTTTTACTTTAGTACTGGAGTCAATGCGGGACTATAGGAGGAAGTAGGGAATGCTGAGCTTCTGAGGGGCTGGAGTGTCCATGCCATACCTTAATTCATGCATTATTCTAAAGTGGTAACCATAGACAATGTTGTACCTCCCCTCACAAGAAATATACTTGATTATATGATAGCTAACCTCATCCCAAGGGTATGGGATGCTAGCCCTTCTTATGCCATTCTTATCTTCTACAGGGATTTCACTGTTTTGGAAGAAGTTTTTCTTAGCAACCTAGCCAATTGATTTTTCATCCTTACTCCAAGGCAACCCAAGAGGAAGGGTAGTGACCCTACTAATAAATTCAAGGGTTATCTCCATGGAAATTCCTATAAGGTGATAGTGGCATGTGTTTTGGAGTGAGGGACCAAAAAGTGGGAAACTTCTTGAGCAATCTCCTTATCAAAGCCTTGGAATTTCTCAAAAAAGCTCATCCAATTTGCTCTTGTGAATATGTCCACTACTTGGGGGTGTGCATGGAACCTGGAGGAGTTGGTGGGCTCCTTCCTCATAAAACCTCTTGTCATTTTTCCTATGCTTCCTTGGAAAACCAACTATGGAAATGGAGAGAACAATTTTTGAATAAAACATAGAGAAAGAGAGATTGTGGTTTTTTTTTTAAGAAATAAGCAGCAATTTTTTTTATGAATTTCCTCCACCCAAAAGTTCTATTTTCTCCTCAAAATTAAACCACTGCTTGCATATTTTGATATTCAATGGAGGTATGCCAAGAACCTACCTCTTTAGCCTGAGAATTGAGCTAAAAACTGTGTTTTCCCTCTCCAAAACAACTCACTAGCCCTCCTGTAGAACACTGCCAGCCCTGCTGTACGATTCCTGTAGGTTTTCCTGAAGAACCTGTAAGAGTTCATGTAGAAAATGTTGAGAGCGGGGATATGGGAGAGAACAGTGGAGAATGATTGTTATGAGGCTTTTGGGGGCATTATAAGGTAGTAGGAGTGGAGTTTCGAGGAGAGAATGAAGGAAAAAGATGGTGAGTGTGCTTCGGGGAGGAGTACTTATTTCTTTTTATGGATATTTCCTGTGATGGAGGGAGAGATTGCCAAGTGTACGTTTGCCCCATTTGGACCATTGGTCCCCACCTACCTTTTCATCATTTTCCTTTCTTCATAATCATTCCTCATGATTTCATTGGAGTTCACACCACCTCCCCTACCTGTCCTTGTCATCTCTCTTGAGGTTGACTAAGCACACATGTGGTGACATCTTCGGATGAGTGAAGTAAACTAGATGAAGGCAGCCAAGTTAACTAGCCACCTCAACCTCAACCAACCTTAACCATCTCATTGTTGTTGCACGCTCTCTAATTATACAAATGCAAACAGAGGAGTAGGTTAGTTACTTACCTAAGATCCAAATGCGTCTGCTGTGAGGTGCTATGGTTTTCCCTTTGCTGCAAGCCTTTATTTCTTTGGATGCATGCTTGCCTGCTTGCTAATGTGTGGATGTGCTTTGTGTAGGTTCCTCTCTGGCTAGATCTGATCTTTTGGTGTCTGCTTCAACCTTCAGATTTGCACCCTCATGCTGCTAATGCTAGATTTTTAATGGGATCTGCTGCTACAGGAATTCCTACAGGAGCTCCTGTAGCTTCTTCTCCCTTTGAAATTTTAGCTTTTTCTATGCTAGGAGCTACGAGGATGATGCCAAAAATGTGGATAGAGACGGAGAGGTAATAGGTTTCCTTCAGGTGAGGTGGATGGTGCTGTTCCTTTTCTTATTTTTGGTTTTTTTTTCTTTTTCTAAAAACTGTGTTTTCTGTGTTTTTTTCTTGGGCAGGAAGAAGAATGATGCTTGGGATGTGATGTAGGTCTAGAAATGATGGAAAAGAGGTTCTAATATTGCACGAGGATTTATAAATATTTTATGAAGCTTCCCTATTCCTCAAACTGCCTTTAAAATCCATTTCTGGCTCTCTGTAATTTCTACAGGAGCCTCCTGTAGAAAACACAGTTTTTGAAAAAGAAGCACAGTAAGGTGAAAAGAATGCCAAGAATGATGGAGAAAGGTGTGGGAAGGTAGGACAAGTGTTGGTATTGGTTTTAAAGCTCCCTTGGCACCTGTTGTTGCTTCCTGTAGTCCTCCTGTAAACCTTCAATACAACTGGAAATTCATTTTTCTTTTCTTTTTCTCCTTTTTTTTTTTTGAAAATAGCCAAAGTGCCTCAAGGGGGTTCTCACCCTAGTTACCTTCCCTGGGTGCCTCCAAGGGAGGTTTTCACCCAGAGATCTTATTTTTTTCTTCTCTTTTTTTTTGAAATCACTAGGCCGCATTAGGAGAGGTTTTCAACCCGATGATGGGACTCAAGCACCTCATGGAGGTTTTCACTTGAGTCCTTATTTTTTGTTTTTTTCTTTTTCTTCAGTGAGTGGGTGAAGTGGAGGCTAAGACATGCTCCACTACAATCATTGACTTAGTCAATCCTTCAATGAACTCTCGCTTGGAGAGGGTTTTCTTGTAGACTTTCAACCAATGTCCATTGACAAGCATGGGGATGGCTTCATCATCAATAATTTTGATCAGAACTGAACCATTGCCATTGCATTTCTCCATAGTGTAGGGTCCCGCCATCTTGTCCTCAGCTTGCCCTTGAAATATTTGTATCTTGAATCATATATTAGTGCCCAATCTCCCTCTTGGAATTGCTTCTCCTTGATGTTTCTGTCATGCCATATCTTCCTCTGAGGTTGAACTACCTCTGTGTGGAGAAGGGCCTACATTTTGTGTTCATCCAATCCATTGAGCTGGAGTAATCTTCCTTCCTGTGCATGGCTAAGGTCTAGGTCCAGCTGAGCTACCATCCTCGGGGTATTGAATTCAAATTCTATTGACAGCAAAGCCTTCTTCCCATATATTAGCTCATAGGGTGTGAACCCTGTAGTGGTCTTCCATGTTGTATTGTAGGCCCAAGTGGCCTCAACTAATCTGTTCACCCAGTCTTTTCTGTTGTTTCTCACTACCTTTGTTAAGATCCCTTCCAATGCTCTATTAGTGACCTCCACCTGCCCATTGGCTTGTGGACGGTAAGGGGTGGAAGTCGTGTGCTTGATTCTATGATGTGTGAGAAGGTCTTCAATCAAATTGGAAGTGAACTGGCTACCTTGATCTATGACCAACTCTCTTGGATACTTGAACATGTAGAATATGTTATCTCTCAAAAATTCAGCTACTTTTTCCTTTGTCGCTGCTTTGGTTGCTTTTGTCTCTGCCCACTTTGTCAGGTAGTCAGTGCACATAATAATGTATTGCTTCCATTTTGAAGGAGGGTTGATAGGCCCCACAAAGTCCATGCCCCACTTCTCAAATGGCTCAAAGGTCACTTGAGGCTGCATGGGCATTTCATTCTTTGGAGTGGGCTTCCCCATCCTTTGACACCAATCACAGTAGCTGACATATCTCCTCAGATCCTAATGAAGAATGGGCCAATAGTAGCCTAATTGCAGTATCTTGAAGGCAGTTCTTTTTGCTGAAAAATGACCTCCACAAGGCTCATCATGATAGGTCAGGAGGATGTCAAAAACTTCCTCCTCCCTGACACATCTTCTCAAGATCTGATCTGGGCCAAGTTTGAAGAGATTGCCCCCGATCCAGGTGAAAGGGGTGCTTTTCCTTACTATCTTTCTCTTCTCTTTTGAGGATAATTGTGGTGGGAACTGTGATAAAACCAAGTAGTTTTCTATATTAGCAAACCATGGAGAGAGTACTGAGATAGAAAATAGGTGTTAATCTAGCATTTGATCATCCACCATTCCCTCTTCACTTGCAGACAAATTTACTCTAAACAAAAAGTTAGCAACAACATTTTCTTTACCAAGCTTATCAACAATGGTCAAATCAAACTTCTGCAACAAAAGCAACCATCTAATAATGTGAGCATTTACATCCAGTTTGTTCATTAAATATCTAATTGTAGCATGATCATTGAGCACAAAGGTTTGATAGCCTGTGATATAATGTCTGAATTTGTCTAAGGAATGCACTACAACTAGGAGTTCTTTTTCGGTGAAAGTATAGTTCATATCTGCCTTTGACAAGTTTTTGCTTACAAAGTATATGGCATAAGGCATATTTTCATCAATTTGTCCCAAGGGTGCTCCTATTGCTTTGTTCGAGGCATCTGTGTGAATGTGGAAAGGTAGGGCCCAGTTTGGGCCTCTCAAAATTTTGGCAGTCACAAGCTTGCTCTTCAAAGTATCTAGGGCTTCTTGAAAGTTTTCTGACCATATAAATTGGACATATTGACCTAAAAGACCAAACAATTGAGAGGCTAGCTTGCTGAAATCTTTAATGAATCTTCGGTAATACCCAGCTAAGCCTAGGAAACTTCTGACATCTTTCACCTTTTGAGAAGGTGGGACCCTTTTGATGATGGCAATTTTGTTGGGGTCCACCTACAATCCTTGTTGAGATATTGCATGACCTATCACAGTCCCTTCAGTCATAAAAAATTCACATTTTTCTAGACTGAGGGATAGGTTCATCTCAATAAACTTGTATAGAAATTTTCCTAGGTTAGATAAAGCTTCCTGAAAATCAAAGCCATAAGGAGTAAAGTCATTCATATATATCTCTACTACATCATGAACTAATTCAGAAAATATACTCAGTACCACTCTTTGGAAAGTGGCTGGAGTGTTACAAAAACCAAAAGGAAGGACCCAGTGTGCAAAGGTACCCCAAGGACAAGTGAAAGTGGTCTTATCTTGGTCTTCTAGGCTGATATGAATCTGATTGTACCTGTTTAAGCCATCTAGGATAGAGAAAAACTTTTTCCCGACCAGATCATCTAACACTTGATCTATGAAAGGTAAAGGAAAATGGTCCTTTTTAGTTTCTTTGTTCAATTCCTGATAGTCGACATAGATTCCCCATTTACTATTTTTCTTTGGCACTAGCACCAAAGGAGAGACCCATTCACTGTAAGAGATGGGATAAATGAACCCTGCATCAAGCAATTTCTATAGTTCTCCCTTCACAATATCTTTAAGTGCCAGGTTCATCCTCCTTTGAGGCTGCTTGACTGGCTTGCAACCCTCCTTGATGTATATATGATGAGTACAGACTAAAGGGTGCACTCCCTTCATCTCCTTATAGCTCCAGGCGAAGGCATCTAAGTGCTTTCTCAGTAGGCTACACAATTCCTTTTCCTGGGAAGTGGATAGGGATGGATTGATTTTCAAGGTTCTTTCTGGACCGAAATCTATATTCTTAACATAGAGAGAAGTGGATTTGGCCACATAGAGATCAGTTGAGGGGTTTTTTTGGGTTTCTCTTACTATGTCCTATAAGGGTGATACACTAGGAGGTGGATTCTGAATCACATTTTCAATCATATCATCCTCATCTTATTGTTTTCTTCCCATGGTGGTTTCCAAGGTACAAAGCGGTGTAGAATAAACTTCATCCTCATCTTCCTCCTCCAACCAGAGAGGTAGATCATGTTCTAACGAAGGTTGGGTAGGAGGATATAAGATTAACTACTTGGACATATGCCCATTCTTTATGGTCATCTTCTAGGCTCGACCGCTGATGTAGACATTAGTGGTAGCCAACCACGGTCTTCCCAGAATGAGAGAATACCTAGTGGGCTTTGCCTTGGGCTAGAGAACTAAGAAATCAGTAGGGTACTCCCAAGAATCAATGCAGACCATCACATCTTCCACAATCTCCTCAGGTGTCATGGTGGAGTGGTCTGCTAACTGTAGCACGGTTGTGGTCTTCCTCAAGGAGCCCTAGAGGTTGAGTTTGAGCATTGTCTCCTTTGTCATCACATTAATGGCAGCTCCGAGTGTTGGGAATAATACTGAGAGGGGGGGTGAATCAGTATTATCTGGTCAATTTTTTTTTTTGTCAAACCTAGAACATATACGCTACTTCAGTTAGAGGAAACCACATATATATGTAACTATAGATAAGGAAACCCATGTATACCATACATACTTATAATTTAAAATATTCTATAGGTGTTTAACATTCATCTGTGCATCAAGATCATATAAATAGTAACCAGGAACAAAAAAATAGAGCAGAAGACAATCACACACAAGAACACAAGATATAAGGTGGAAACCCAATGTGCGTGAAAACCACCTGCTGCAAATGTCTCTATCTTTTCAATTAGAAACTTCTTTTTACAATGATTTTGTATTGGTGTAGTCCTTTACTAGTACGTAGGCTGCTACCTGCAGAGAGCTACAACCCTCTCTCATTTTCCAACTTCTCCTGGAAGGGAGCTACAACCCCCTTAGTTCTTGTACTAGTTGAGATACTAGTACACAATCTGCTACCTGTAGAAGACTACAACCTTCTCTTCCTTCTAAGGACCACGTTTCATAAATTTTCAGACTGGACCCACAAATAACATCAATCAAACATCAAGAATTTCTGCATCAACCAATCACCTTTTCACCAATCAAAACTGAATCAAAATAAACACTTCTCTGACAATTGTACCCAAATCATAATAACAGTAATCACACCCCACTTTTGAACCCAGAACACTGTAGCAATAAACAGAAGCAGCTAGAACATAAATCAAGAGATGTACGCTACTTCACTATTCAGAAACATGCGTGCAGATATAAAAATTCATTCTTTCAAACATTCAGATATTAGTTAACCCAGATTATCAGATTTATAGATCAAGCGCGCGCCACATATCACAGATCAAAATCATATAGAGATACCACTATTCTAGCCTTAAGATTTTGACCCATCAATAGAACTTATCCTTCTCCTTGCGCTCAGGTTCCTTCTTGATTCAGATCCAGATTTGTACCATAACCCAATCACAGTATTCTAGATCTAGCACTTTATTCAATAATTCAGAAGATGCCTTGCCAAATGATCTCCTTCCTCTTTTATAGCCTTAGGCCTTTCACAATACCACGAACCAAAAACCATAACAATTCAATACCATGGACCCAATACTTGGGATCAACACTTATGATGAGATACCATGGCCCAAAGCCATAGGTTCAAATACCAAGGACTAAATACCATGAACCAACCATAAGATTTCCCATGTGCGTGCGCTTTTCTTTGCACAAAAGTGCGTGAACGTTTCTCTACATGAAAGTGCGTGAACTTTTCTCTGCACGAAAGGAACTTTTATCTGCATGAAAGTGCATGAAAGTGTGTGAACTTTTCTCTGCATGAAAGGAACTTTTCTCTGGATGAAAGTGCATGAACTTTTCTCTACATGAAAGGAACTTTTCTCTGCACGAAAGTGCGTGAAATTTTGGTTCACACCTTTTGTGCGGGAGACCTGTGGAACTAGAAAATAACTTTGCTGCACTATAATTTATCATCTGAGATGAGTGGGTTTCCATCAAGTACAACATATGTGTCATAATGCCAACACTATCCACATTCATCTTTCCCTGTCCTGCGGAGTTCTTGAGGTTCCACATTCTAAAACACTAGAAGAATAGTAGCCCCCGATTTTATCATGTGGATGAGCTCATTTGGAAACCACGTAGACTGCGCATAAGTGGGAGAAAATATAGCTATGTGAATAGCGACACTTTGAATTGCGGCCTCTATTTGAGAGGGAAAGGTGCTCCCCTCTTCCAATTCTAGTTTGTCCAAATACACTCGCAACCCAAAGGATGTAAGAAGATGGTAGAGATAACTGGTGAGTGTTGTCTTGACATCAGGTCCTTTGTAATTGATAAATATGTCATAAGAGGTCAATGGAGAAGAGGAAGAACCAACATTGTCAATGTGCTGAGGAGCGGTTTGTGTCATTTGAATGAGAATTGTGATGAACGGATAGATGGGCTAATGAATTACAGACAAAAAATAATGAGTAGATGGTTGAAGCAGGCAGATATATCTTATTGAAGTAGGTAGATAGATCGGATCTCAGAGCTCACCAGGCTTCAGGTTACCGGGAACTATCAACAAGTGTAATTATATCATTGAAGCGGAGGCATGTGCATTAAATTGCAGAGACGCGTGGTAAATTTCGTGGAAATTACACTCTGTGTACATATGGACTTGTCCAAAATCATGAAGTGACAAGGTTGATAATTTCACTTTTCCACGCTGGAAATTTCATGGATCTAATGCAGCCCAGTGTAAAGACAAATATTTATATGATAATTATGAATTTCATATTTGTATTTGTATTTTTATTATTAATACTCAATTATTAATAACGAATAATATAATTGAAATATAATTATATATATATTATTAATTATTTTTCTTAATATTAATTATAATATTTAGTTGCAGAAATGATGCTCCTGAGTTTGCCTTTAATCATTATTAATTATCTCACTTTTAAAGTTACAGCGAAGCCATCCATCAAATTGGTGTATGAGACCCCCTTGTTTGTGGGATAAGGGATCCACCTCCACACAATGATTTGACTACTAAGTGATGAATGCATACATACTCTAACTCCTCTAGTTTTGAACCTGTGACCTCTTAGGAGGAAATGCATGCCCTTGGCCATTAGGCCCACTCAAGTTGTATATTCGATGAGATCTACTCACAAAAATTGCATTTCTTTTCTAGAGATGGGAGATGTGAAGGTAGACCTTAATATGTTGACCATAAGTATGGATCATAAGTGTGAAAGTAAATATTTGACCAAAAATATTCACAAAAATTGAATTTCTTTTTTAGAGATGTGATCAGGTGTTCAGAATTATGCTCAAAAATCAAAGTGTCACAATCTTGTCACACTCAGCTTCAGATTGAAGAGCTCGTCATTTTGAATCCAACCGTATGAACGATACTCAAATCCAAGTTCGTATGCAGAAGTTAGAGTAAGTAAAATCTCAAGTTTGATTCTTCTACATGGAAGGATTGGGATGAGGTGGCAAGGTCTTCAACGAATGAGGAGGCACCAAGTGGCAAGATGCCATTGGCCCCTTCAATTTGCAAATCACAGTTGCAAGGAAGAAAAACATTACAAAACGGCCTTGGTAGGCTAAGGGTTGTGATGCGATAAGGCCATCGCATATTGTAATCACAGATCGATGAGGGGAGAACAAGTCAGAATTTGCCCTTGGTAGTTACCAGGTTGTGATGCGATAAATTACCCAAACATGGGATTTTATATGTCACAGTTTAAGTTCCCATCGGGCCTGCTGATATCGCATCGCAGTGTTCTGCTGTGTTAACAAGACCTTTGGTTGTTGAAATTCACCGATTACGATAAGCGATGGAACCCAGACGCGAGATTTTATATATTACAGTTAAATATCCCCGACGGTTCCACAATATTGCAACCAAAATGTTCTGTTGTATTTACAGGACCATCTGATGGGATTTTACGCTGATTGCAAAATTTGATAGTCCCCAAATGTGATGCCACTATAGATTGCAGTTTAATATCCTGTTGGGTTTGCACTATCGCAATCGCAAATCACTCATTTTCTATTCTTAGACCTTAAGAGCCTACAACACTTTTCAATTGCGATTTGCGATACGACCGAAATGATATAGTCCACCATATGGCGAATTTCTTGCTTTGTTAGCAGATTTTGGAGCAGAAATGGTGTTTTTGGTCGGTTTTGGAGCAATTTTTGGAACAAATAGTGGAAGAACTAGGAGAAGCCATAACTTCTTTAATTCTTATCCAAATTGGATAAAACAAGGAGGCTAGATAGCCAATTTTTAGTATTCTGAAGTCATGGAGACAGGTTTCAGAGGCATCTAAGTATTGTAAACACACTTTTGTTTTAATTTGAGCATAATAGAGAGGCCCAAGCCATTGGACGCTGGACCAAGGAGACATAACTCAAGACAAGTGAACTCCTTTATCATGTTCTTGTTGTGTCTTGTATTTTGATGTTCTTTGTTGTTGTATTGTTGTTGTTTAGCATATGTTTTTATGATAAATTGTTCATAGCATTTACATAAGAAACTCTCAAGGGAATCAATTAAGTAAGCAAAAGTATTGAATCCTTAAACACTCAGCATAGCATTACTAATCTGCTTCATTTCGGATCAAGTTGGTATCAGAGCACTGCTTTTTTCTTTCTAGATTTTCTTTGTGAAAGAAGGATTTAATTGTTTACAAGTTTATGTCATGTTTACAAGGTTAAAGCTCAAAATAGGTGAAGGAAAGTTGTTTGAAAGCCTTGAAATTGGGTCAAGTGGAAGAAGAGCAAGGTTGCGAAAGTCTTCTACCTGAGTACATCCTCAAGTTGCAAAAGTTGCAGTTGAGTCTCCAGAGATGAAGTCTCATGAAGGAGAACCTATCATGATAGAAGATGAGAAGACCTTTAGAAAGGCTTTCTTTGATACAACAAAGATGGTTAAGGTCCTCAATGAAGATAGCAATACAAGATTGCAAGGAGAAAGTTCCAAGCCTCCCAATGGAGAAGGCTCTTTAGGGGGACGTAATGGGAATGGAGGAAAACCTCCACCATCTCCACCATCTTCTTCATCTTCTTCTTCGAAATCATCTTCACACTCTTCCACTAATACCACCGCTACTCATACTCATTATCATTCTTCAAAAGGGATTGGTAAATCACCTTTTCTAAAGCTTGATGTTAAATTCGAGTTGCCTATGTAAAATGGTGAAGTTAATGCAGAGAAGCTGGAATACTGGATTCATTGGTTGGAGGTGTATTGTAGAATTTAGAACCTTCAAGAGGATGATATCAAAATTCAGTTGGCTTCATTGAGAATAGAGGGTGTAGCACTTGTAGGTGGGAATCAAGGACTCAAGACGAGATCAAAAAACATGGTAAGATCTCTATTACTTGGTCTGATTTCATTGTTGCTATAAAAATAAAGTTATACCCTTTAGCTCATATGCAAAAATCTATCAAGAATTGGCAAAATTTCAGATGGTTAAAAGGTCAAAATGTGCAAGAGTATACTCAAGAGTTTAAGAAAATAGCTCTTATGCTAGGAGTAGACTTACAGTCACAAGATACTTTGCTGAAATACATATGAGGGTTGCATAGCTATCTTCAACATACCATTCTTATGTTTAGTCCCATGAATATTGATGAGGTCTGTGTTCAAGCTACACACCTTGAAGCAAGAGGGAAAATGTACAGGAAGACGGTAAGAAGAAGCCATTTCAGAGTGGTGCAAAAGGGAAGAAATTTAAAGGAAAGTAGAAGAAAAATGCTTCTGTTAAGAAAGAAGGGGAGAAACCCATGTGCAAGAATTGTTCCAAAGAGGGACATGATGAAGCACATTACTGGAAGCTTCATCTTCAATTAAGACCGAAGAAATTTAACAATAAATGGAAACAGAGGACAAATTTTGTTGCACAACAAGACTTGGGTTCTGACTCAAGAGATGAAACCAAGATTGCAACCACAATCACTAAGGGAAAATCTGTGGCAAAAACAAGAAAAGAGGAATTCGTGGAAAAAACCAGCACAACAAATAACTCCCACATCATTTCAAATTAAGAAAATCGAATCGAGTTGTTCCATATTCGAGTTATTTCCAATAATATAAAAATTGATACGTTGTTTGATAGTGGATCTCAAGCCAACTTAATTTCTGTGGATTTGGTCAAGAAATTCAATATGGAAGTTGTGCCTCATCATAACCGTATTCGTTGGGTTAGATAACCAAGGAGGCCAATTTGCAGGTCACACGGAAATACGTTTTCAGGTTTGCAATCACTGCCAATTTCATTGATGAAGTCGAATTAGATGTTGTGCCATTGGATATTTCTGCGATTGTGTTGGGAAGCCCATATCTATATGACAGGAAAGTTGTTTTCCACCAATTTGAGAATAAATATCATTTTTTCAAAGGAGTGGAGTATATTGTGAGAGGCCATCGCAAAAATCTTAGTCTGTCTTTAGCAAGCGCAGGGAAAATGAAGCGATTGGTCAATTCCAGCAAGAGTCTCATGCTCCTTATGATCAAGCAAAAGAATGACTTGAAGAAGGAATCCTTTGCGAGATGTGATCTGAACCTGAAAGATGAATTGGCTGATGTGGTCAATCAATATGGAGACATGTTTCAATAACCAAAAGGATTGCCACCAAAAAGGGGAATTCAACATGAAATACAGCTACAACAAGATTGTCCACTCCCAAACATTGGTATGTATCAAATGTCAATTCTGGAAATTTTAGAAATTAAGAAACAAGTCCAAGAATTATTGGATAAAGGTGTAATTCGTCCCTCTACTTTGCCATGTGGTTCACCAATTTTTTTGGTACCCAAAAAATATGGAACCTGCCGCATGTGTGTAGATTATCGAGCCTTGAATAAGATTACAATAAAGAATCGATGCCCACTACCCAAAATATATGATTTTATAAATTAGTTGAAGAATGTAAATTATTTCACTAAATTAGACCTGAGAAGTGAATATCATCAAGTTAGAATAGCTGAGGAGGATATTTGGAAAACTACTTTTACAGCCAAATATGGATTGTTTGAGTGGCTAGTTATGCCTTTCGGTCTTTGCAATGCTCCAACTACATTCATGAGATTTATGAATGATGTTTTAAGATCATTTCTTGATGAATTTGTAATTGTCTATTTAGATGATATTTTGAAATTTAGAAAATCACGAGAAGAGCATGTCAAGCATATGAGGAAAGTTTTGGATATCATGAGAAACGAATAGTTGTTTCTGAAGATGTCTAAATGTAAATTCAGAAAAACTTCCTTAGTGTATTTGGGCCACATAGTTGGAGGAGGTGAGCTGAAGATTGATGACGCAGACTTAAACAGGAACGAAACAAATTACAAAGATAACCATAAACATAGCTATGCAGCGGAAATAATACTTCATTTCATTAATGTAAAATACTGAAATATGCTTACAAACAGTAATGGAAATAAACCAGCTAGGGCGATGGTAGTTTATCTCTGAGAAGAGATGTGGTGGCTACATGCCTCTGAACTGTGTTACAATGAGGCTTCGAAGGCCTATTTATTGTTGAGAAACAATGGAAAACCCTTAACGTTCCAAAACCTAACCCTAGAAGATGAAATGCCAAACTGTGGGTCCCGTTTGGGTAAATTGGTACATCAACTTCCTAGGGTCGTAACTTTGGCATACGATCTCCGTTTGACGCATACAATAGCTCGTTAGAAAGATCTATTAGAGCACTATCACTTTTGGAAGGACAACATCAGTCCATTGACCCATGTTGCCCCCAGATTTCCCAAAAAAAGTCGTTTAGGGCCTCAAAACGACTCCGGAAGTTCAGGACCCGAAAAACTGCTAAAAATAGTAAGTTGTGCTACAATTAAGGAAACTGAAAAACTGAAAGAGACAATTGCGTGGGTCCAAATGGGATAGGTGGGTGGCCACCAACATCCACCTGGATCAATATCCCATCAAATACATGTAAGAGCATGTTGAGAGCCACCCATAGTTGCTACGATAAAATGTACATATAACCAGCATAATAGGAAGATAAATACATTAAACATAACAACCATTAAAATCCATATGCTACTAACCATACCCAATATAAATTCCATCCAACCAAAATATAATTATATTAATGTATTTGGCAACTCCATATAAAATCCTACCAAAATATAATTGTATTTGGCCCTAAATATTAAGGAGAGAGTTTACAAGGATTCCACAACAGTTTGACTATATGCAACCTCGTAATAATTTGGATGTCAGTCAAATCAATGGGTCAAACCTCCATTGGTTTTGCACACAGGAGTTTCAAATTTGGTTCTCAGATAACCTGCGGCCCTTAACTCTTGACAACAGTGGAACACGTGATGAGGTTTCTGCATTTGTCACCTTTAGCTGCTCAGTGGATGTGTAGTGGGGAGACTTTGTTGCTGGCCTGGGAGAAGTCGGTGACATCTCGACCCAACCTCTGTGACCTATTCTAGCAATTTCATCCTCCTTACTTGGCGTAATGGCACTCCCTCTATTGCAAATGATAGATAATGTGGAACTATGGTTATGAAAGGGATATCAACATCGCATGAGGCTACACGATCCTATGTCTTAGATTCTCGGTCGACTGGCTCACAATATGTCTTCGATCTACAACCTTGTTGAGCATCCCTTTTGTTCGCTGATCTCAAACAACAGCCCTAGCATTGATTTCTATTTCTGTTGCTTGAGATCCAACTACAAGTCTTTCTTCTGATGCCCTTACAGTGTGGATTGCTGATTGTTGAGTCAATTGATGCACACGAGTGGAAAATAACTCGATCTAGTAGTTGGGACTTCCTCTACTTTTTGCTATTCTTATCATGCCTAGACTCTGGCCTGTGATCCGAATACAACAAAGAATACATGCAAAAACTCAATATCCACGGCCAACAATAATATATGCATTAAACTCCTAACAAGAATGTGCCAGCTAGGTTGATTCTGAACACCATCGAAACTAGATTTGCCCTTGAGATCGAATTCCACTGAAGAGAGGCTAAGGATCTCACCGGAAAACCGTCACTTGAAAGCTTGCTTGAGCTCTCAGGAAGAAAATCAAATTCCATATCAGTTATCATTCTTCCTCCACCTATTTAAAGCTTGATGGCTTGAAAGAAACCACATGCAAATACCTTGGTTAAAAATTACTTCGGGCCGAAATCATATACTCTATGCTCCTTATTTATTTATTTATTTTTACTTGTTCCATCTAAATCAATACCTTACGCTGTATGCCCCTTATTTATTTTTACTTGGTCCAACTGAATAAATTAGTTAGGGATATTATAATTGTAAATTTGTAACCTCATTCATTTTTTTCTATCCTGAAAAATCCATGGACCATAACAATAACATTTAGAGAGTGATTGAAGATAGATTC
This sequence comes from Pinus taeda, assembly GCA_000404065.3. Classification (NCBI taxonomy): domain Eukaryota; kingdom Viridiplantae; phylum Streptophyta; class Pinopsida; order Pinales; family Pinaceae; genus Pinus; species Pinus taeda. The sequence continues at coordinate 40,297 of APFE031368498.1, forward strand.
GAGTGAGCGAACATGTAATGGTAAAGGATGTTATAAACTTATAAAGCCATATGATGGTTTGGTTTCTAGAAAATCTTTTCTCGGAAAAAGCCAAAAATGATTACCGTTGGATCAACTCCTGCTCCCACTCTCCAAACCGACAATTATGATCATATTCTTAGATTGCATGTCAGGAAATATTTGCGGACTCATGTTCGTCGATCTAGTACGGTGGAGCTCCCTCACATAAGTTATTCTCCCTTTATCTCATCTTACACCTAACCTTCTCGCATGAAATGACGGTTCACATTTTAAAGAAAGTGCATGAGGTGAAAAAGCCTTTGCCTCAAATAGCCAATTATTTTGTTTTGGGTGCTTGATTTGTGAAATACCATCATTTTTAAATATTTTATTTAACCTTACATAACCAATAAAGATAAAATTTATTTAAAAAATAATAGGTTTTTTTTATAAAATTAGATATATTTTGTTAATATGTAATTTAAATTGTATAAAAGAAATGAATTAAATTTATTTTATAAGTTGATATATAGATAGTGTTGAGAAGTATTTTTTCTAATTGGTGTATCGTATTTTTTCTAATTGATTAATTAGTGTATGGTATTCTAGAGAATGTTTATTTATTATATATGTTTGTAATTTTAGAATTCTTTGATACATAAATGAGTATAACAAGTCACTTTTAGAACAATGGGATATATAAAGTTATTATTTTATATAATTAACGTTAAAAAAATAAATAATTTACTTTTATTTTTCATACATTTTATTGAATGTAATTTTATTATATAATGATTTGGTTTAGATAATATAACGTACGATACAAAAATAAATGACAATCACATATCCAAAACATTAAGTGAGCCAAATTTATTTATTATGATCAGCTTAATATGTATTGTAATTAAATATTTTTTAATTATAACTTTTATTAATATAAAATTAATAAACTATAAATTAAGGAAATAAATCTCCTTGAATACACTACTAGAGTGTATGATAAACTATCTCATATCTTTATAGGAAATCTATACGGCCTCTTTTATAACATTACCTTATACTTAAGTCCTTTTTTTAAGAACATAAATCGTATGTTCTAGGAGGTGGTTATATTAACCACATCGTCGTTTGATTTATGAGAATGAAACATCTAATTCAATCTCCTTTCCACATCATTACGTATATGATATTTAATTTAATATTGTAATATTTATTAGGTAAGAAAATTAAATATTTATTAGGTAAGATGTTTTTTGAGAAGATTTTTTTTTCTATTTTATTTGTATTTGTATCATTGTGTATTGTTTGTTGATTTGGGTATTAGAGAACAAAAATAACGGTTATTATGAAATTGAAGACTAGTATAAGTGTGCGTTATAGCACTATTTACCATTTTTTGTATATATGATGTTTTGTTTATGGCTTAGGGAAATCTCTTTTTCTAGTTTTAGTCCAAATATATAAAAAACAGTGTTTTATTCTCTATACACTACTTTTCCCTGAGCTAAAAGCATGTACATGTGGATTAGTCAATACCCAACCCGTGTATATGTATTAAAACAATTAAAAAATTAAATTTCCTTAATTTTGGGCGAAGTTCACGAGTTTCACCTGTTGATTACTTCCTATTGCCCATGGCCCAACTATTTCCCAACTACAAAACTAATTGGCAGAGGTATAAATAGACCACTATGGGAAGGCCTTAAGGAGAATAAAAGAGATAGAGTTATTATACTGAGATTATCCCTGACTGATTCTGATGAATCCCTGTACCTCATGCACTTCCCCAAGCTTCACGAAACCCTTGTTTCATTGATTATAGGTATCCGTCCTTTTGCTTGAGATATCATGCTATTGATGATGGAAGAAGATTATTGAAGGCTAGGACATGACGAATCTAGAGGACAGTTCCACCTGGAGCCAGAGAAAGGCTCAGGTGAATTCTTTCCATGTTATTTATAGCTTACTACAATAAAAGAAATGTTATCTTGCTTCTGAAATTAACTATGTCTATGCATCAAATTATATTTTAATTCATATATGAATGTCGTTTTGATGTATGATCAATCATTTGTTTATATGATATAAAGTCAATTTCGTGAATATGCTTTACTTCTATACTGCTATGTATGTTCGAATTGAATGATTTTCAAGTTTCAAGAACATCGAGAGTTACAGAGGGTTTGAACCCTGTGGGACCTACTTGAACAAAGGAAACCCGGGTACGGTCACTCTTACGTAGTTTAATAATATAAGCATCTTTCCCGAGCTGTTTGAGTATTTCTTGTTGTAGTTTGCTTCTGCTCTATTGGGGTTCTAATCCAAAGCCCTAGATTGCTTTCATTAGAAATAGAATTGGCAACTCTACTGAGGATAACAATCTTGTTATTCTCGGTTTGGGTTGTTCATTCTCAATCAGGGATCAATCTTTGGTTTGCTTGTGGTTACAGTCTTATTTTGTCTACTAGAGTCCCCAACCTCAAGTATCATCTTTTTGATTATACATTGTTTTTTATTTTTTCTTGCGAAGCTTTGTATACGCTCTTTACTTTGTTTACAGTCACGTATACACGCTTGTTTCTATAAATTGAACTCATGTATACACGGGTTTCTTGTGTCAGGAGCACATGTGCACACTTCTGTGTTTGCACACAGTCACATACGCAAATTTTACATTGTTTTTTCAAATCTTTCAACCCAGATAGATTTGTTTACTGGTCTTTTCAGTCTCTATGTGGTCAATTGTTGTCTAAACAATTTAATTATTCTGCAAGCTTACTGTTTAGAAGTCTCTTCCTCATTGAAAATATTTGGCTTAGGTTCGATTCTTTAGTGAGTTTGTAATTTGTGTTTTGACACACAAAGACTTCATCCTGAAATTCTTGATTATTAAGGTTGTCCAAAACACGATATTGTTTTCAGTTTTAGCGTCAAGCTCGTATTTCAAATATACTTTCTTTTCTCTCCTTTGTTTTGTGGCCTCATAGCTTTTATTGCTTTTTGAGAGTCTTTTTGACGAATTTGGAAGTATTTCTTTCATGGGTTCTTGGTTAGTTTGTCAAACTCTTTACTGCTATTTGGGTTGTTTTGTACAAGTTGAAGTCTTTTTGCTCAAGTTTTCATTCATTTTCGAGTTTGTAACTTGCAAAGACTCCTTGTGCTCTTTTTTCGATCTTTTGAGTTTTAGTAGCATTTTGGTGATTTCAAAAAGTTGTTTTTGTTACTTCTTTAAAAAAGAAAAGATCCCCAAAAACTTTGTTTTTGTTTTTCTTTTGCCAAGTTTGGTTTATGGTTGATTTTTGTTGTTGAAAGTGAATTGCGATCTTTTACAATTTTTCCTTCTTGTTTGGAGAGAATTTATGTTCAAAATTTGTATCCTCTTCAATACTTAAGTTGGCTGATTGTTAGTTATAAACAATTGCTTTTGCTTTTTGAGTGTTATTTAGGATCTTGCATCTCCATTATATCTTGCATTAGGGTAGTTTTCATTGTTAAAGCATTCATAGCCTTTTAGTTTTTGGGTGTGTGAAGTGTGTTTCAAGAAAAGAAAAGAAAAAGTACTTTTCTTTGTAGAAGCTTCGTAAAACTCGTATAGATATCTCTTTTCATCGAAGAAAAAATTATTGCATTAATGTAGTTAGTTTTTCATTGATTTGTGTTGCATCATACAAACATCATTGGTTTCACTCCCATATTTACTGTTAACTTAAAGAACAACCATTAAAATCAAGCGATTAATTAAAATAAACTAGAAATTTTATGTTGTCATCATAATACACCAACAAGTTTTGGTTTATTAAGGCCTTAGATTAAGCGAGAAGAGAGCTAACTCTCCAAGACCGCTCAAAATTACAAAACATATAAGTTTGATTAATGAGCGAAATCCAATAGCACTAGGGAGACTGGGAAAGCTCTATAACTAGAAGTAAAGCACGAGGGAGAGTGAAGATAAGGATGAGAGATACCCCCTCTCTTACTTGTCAGATCTCGCCTCACAATTGTTCTGCCTGGCTTCTGATACGACTTGGTGACCATAGTTTCCTATCCTAGGGATTACACAGGTGGCTGCAGAGGGAATCCCGTGGCACCTGAGGGTGGCATTGTGTCATGTTCCGTAGTACTTCTGGAGGGTACCCTTACGAAGCTTGGGTGCTTGCACTAGCAAAGGTTGTTGTATGGAGGTCAACGTAACTGCCTTTGATACCTTCGTTAATAGGACTGAGGCGTAATTATGCCAGTATATTTTGGAAGGCCCTTGTTATTAACTTTCTTGTATTTTGGTATCCGATCCTAATCACCCGGAGAGGAAATAATCGAGAGTTGTTTGATTGCTGATATCGTTAGGGACTTTTTAGTGAGTGTTCTTTGCTCCTATTTAGCCTATCTTTATAATTTTTTGAGTGTTTAAGTAGATATTTTAAATAATTCAATGTGGTTGATCGACCATCTCGACGGTCTAGGAGACTTCATGGGCTATCACCTACGAGTCCCGAGCCTTCTCCTAGAAGGTGTAGGAGAAATTCTACCAGTGGCAGTAGGCAGATCAGAGATTGATCCTCCACTTGGGGTTAGTAATCCACAAGATAGACTTGGCACTAGTAGAGAGTTAGAGAGGAACACACCAATTCTTTCTCGAGTACTTTTTTAGTCAGAAGATAATATCGAAGCTCAAGAGCTTTTAGAGTTAGTTGTGGCTCTGAATTCTCTTCTTCCTCCTGATCATCCAGACATTCTATTGTATGTTGGAACCCCGACTCATATGCCTTCGAGCCCAGGTTTACACCCATCTATTCCTTCGATGACCACTGCTAGAAGCATGGAATTTACGACTAGTGTTGAGAGTGTGCAGACTCCCATATTTGTACAACGAGGAGGAACTATTTCCATCCCTTCTATTACTCCTAGCACAGCTATATTTGGGTCTATTTCCATTCCGTCAACGAGTGGAAGTTCTCAGGCTACGACATCTAGTTTTGGATTTATCCCTTATGGAATGCCATCTCACGAGATTCCTTCAGTTCCTTTGAACATTCCATCGACTGCCTCCACATCCATGATGAGTGGACCGACTTCTTTTCAGGGTTTCCCATCTAGAAGTGGTCATATACCACACTCTAATCCAATAGTAGGGTAATTTCGTTTTTCCTTTATAGGTCAAGGTAATAACCCATTCCAGAGTTTGACAAACCCTGCAGTTAGTGGGATAGTAACTAGGAATCAATTTTATTGTGGCTAACAAGGGAATGTGTTGTATTATTTAGTTAATTTGTTTCATAATTTTCCACCCTTTGCTAATGCATGGAATCCTTATCAGGGGCTATAAGCTCCTTTTAACACTTCGTTGGGGGTAGCTTCACTGGTTACGGAGGATTTTCGGCAGGAGTTGCTCAAACCCCAAATTTTATAGGACCACAAGGAGCACCTTTCGGTTCGATACGCTCTACGAGTTGCTTCGGGCAACCTGGTGTATTTCAAAGTCCAAGTCAATCTTTTCAGACCATTGGGAATCCCGTCCACATTGGATGGAATTCCTAAGGTTTGCCATGACTCCCTTTTCTGGCACACTGAACTTGCCAAAATTAACTAAATTGACAAATGATCTGATTCATTACAATCTGGCTTGGCCTCTCGTCCCAACTAAACTTTTCTCGGATATTCGAAAATTTGAGGGGAAGTGTGGTGAAGATCTAGGAGACCACGTAAGCACATTTCACTTATGGCGCTCATCCAACTCCTTAATAGATGATTCAATCAGGTTGAGGTTATTTCAATGCACCCTAATTGGAAATGCGGCCAAATGGTATATAGAGTTGCGAGGGGGCACCTATACTTTTTTTTGTGATTTGGCTAATGTTCTTTTGAACCATCTTCAATTGCCTATATGATATGAAGACGGAATTGAACTTCTAGCTAACTTTCAGCAAAACACTGCAACTCACATTTTGGATCACATCTAAGAATGGAGGAGGAGGAAAAGGCTTATCAAAGCTGAAATCCCACCAGAGTTCCTTCTCGAATGGTTTCTCAAATCATTACAACCTGAGATCTCAAAGGATGTGTCTCTCCGGTGTTTATATGGAAGAGTACGCCATTTTCAGAGCCCAACAATTGGAACTGATATATTCTCAGTCTAGGGTTCTTCAGAAAATTCTACCTGATGCTCCTAGATCTAAGGTCAATTTAGCCAAACTGAAACCAGGTCCTCATGTTGATGGTATAGTCAGATTGATCGATGTTAACATAGTGAACCTATTGAATCAATTACAACAGTTTTCTCTACAAACTACTCCTTCTACCTAGGCAACACCGTCTATACCTACACCTTACCTCTATAACCGTCGTCTAGACCAGTAAACCCAAAGGAAATCAACAATCCGATGGGAAGAGGAAAGGATGAGGTAGGAAGAAGAACTAGGATGGAAAAGGCAATGCAAACACACCCAACAATGATGCCAGAGAGGGTAGGAAAGAGTCCAAGAAAAAGGTAAAATTTCCATGCAAGTTATGCAATGGAGATCATCTGACTCACCTTTTCCCTAAGATGCAAGACACTCAATGCTTATTAGTATAGCAAGGGTCCTCTAGCTCCCAAGCTATTCTGACTAACCGTTTTCCCCAAGGGCAAAAATTACTTATCGGCACGAATTCTATTGCTGGTACCTCTGTCGAGGGCGACCAAGAAGGGGAAATTCATCAAATGTTTATATGATGAGCTCTCATATCGACGTTGCTACGCGAGCACATGATTATTGTGAATCGGGAACATATAAGGCTAAATATGTTCTTGAAGCTACATAACAAATTCATATTGAGTGGCCCTCTATTGAGTCTATACCTCGAATATCGAAAGGCTTCGCAACGCGCTCGACTATTAACCCTAATGTTAGGGTAGCCCATAACTACTCCATTGTAGAGTCCTTGTGCTATGTTAGCATTGGAGGTACTCCAGTCATGCCTTGCTTAGAGAAGTGCTTTGCTTTTGGAAATCGGTGCAGTAGACCCAAAGAATTATTTAGTGCTCACTTTTGATATGTTGAATGTTAAAAAGAGACTTCCTCACCATATGGCTTTCCAAATAAATTCCACATACAGAAAGACACATATTTTTCGGACTGTTATAGATGAGGGAGCTTCCACATGTGTGATCTTGATTTCATGTTGGAAGGTCATTGGTTCACCTTCAGATGTTCCTTCATCGACTCTTTTGATGACATTTGATGGACATTCTCATAGGTTGCAGCAGATTATGTTGGCCTTTCCTATTTGTGTTGGGGGAAGGTAGTGAATATTGAGGTAGAAATCATCGATGCAAACCTGGATTATAACCTCCTCTTAGGCATGAATCGGATTTATGAGGTGGATACCATAGCTTCATCATTATTCTGCATCGTCTGTTTTCCTCATGAGTTGATCACTTATATTATTCTCTAGGTGACTCACACGTAACTTCGTATTCTACCGTTCCATTGGTGGAAAATCCTTTTCAACCTATCATGAATTTGGGAGTTGGGATGTACTCTTTTTTAATGGGTATATTTGACCTCCCTACTCCTACAGCTAGAATTAATGTGATTTCATCCTCTAGGGGGCCTTCTCGGAAATAGTTCTTTTGAACTCAATATTTTTCGGACCCTTGGCCCTTACCTTCATATACCACCATATTAGATGGAGGGCAGGTAGGTGGAATAGAATTTCCTGTCTACAACAGAACTCGCTTATCAATCTATCATTAACATTGCAGACAACTATCCCACTCCTTTTTCACTAGAGGAGTTAGATGGCAATGTGGCTCCCTCTTGGATAGACCATGGGATGATTTACATCATCATTCATATTTTCTACCTCAATTGTGTCTAGTTTGTCCAATCTGTCTACTAGTGATGTTTATATACTTTCAAACTGTTTGACACCGGCACATTTTTCTGCTGAAGGTAACATGTTGGTTATATCATGAAATATACATGTGAACATCTCTAGGAATCCTAACATAATCAAAAATGTCTTCATCAGAGTTGAGTTTTCCCCTGAAAAAAATTCAAATCTACACCAATCTCTTCAAAGAATTTCGAGATGTGTCCTCTTGGTCTTATGAGGAAATTCATTGAATTAGTCCATCTATAGTCTAGCATGAGATCAAAACATACAAAACCACCAAACTTATTTGTCAAAAACTTCAATCGGTCAATCCTCGAAAAGTGGAAGCTATTAAAGTTGAAGTTGAAAAGCTGCTTATGGTGGCTTTCTTATACCCCGTTCCTCTAACTGAGTGGGTTTCCAACCGAGTCCTGGTAGATAAGAAGCAAGGAACGATCCGAGTATGTATCGACTTTAGGGATTTAAATAAAGCTTGTCCAAAAGACAATTTACCCACGCCTTCTATTGATCAAATTATTGATGAATGTGTGGGTAATGATATTTTGTTCGTTCATGGACGAATTCTCTGGTTACAATCAAATTACTATTCGTCTAGAGGATCAACACAAGACAACCTTTATTTTTCCTTGGGGCACGTTTGCATACAAGAAGATGCCTTTTGGCCTTAAAAATGTTGGAGCTACTTTTTAGGGGGCCATGTCTTATGCTTTCCACAACATCAAACATTTTTAGAATTAAGGCTTCTGTGATCCATCATAGTTATAAGAAGAGCTTCGGCGTAAATCACATGAAAAAGACTTTTGTCGACGTGTTTCGAACCAACTAGTGTGGTTCATCGCCAAGACAAGTTGAAGAAACAGATCTGGCCTAACATGTTAAATAGACTGAGCAGAGACTCCAACGGCTATTTTTGATTCTAGGACCCAGGCCCAACTTATATTAATAAATTTAATATTATTATTATTTTTATAATATTAAAATTAATAATATAATATTCTATTTCTAGAAATTAGTAAAATTAGGTATAATGAATAGTATCATAAGTAATTTATTTAATTAAATAACATTAGGTTATTAATAAAATAATACTAATGGTTATTATAAATTTATTATTTGATTAAGTGTTTTCTTTAGAAGAAGTAATTTAGGTTACATAAATAAATTACATATTCTTATTCCAAAATTAATAATAAAATAAATAATTTCAAAGGTAATTTAAAAACAATCAGTATTTATTTAATAAATTAAAAACTAAATATCTACATGAATTATATATTCAAGGTATGTTAATTTTTATAAAACTATACTAACCATTGATGTAATATTAAACCTTTTTCTGTTTATAAAAATTA
>APFE031368498.1:49875-60805 GCA_000404065.3 Pinus taeda
ATATTATTTTAATCATATTAACTTGCGAAAGAAAAATATCTAGAAAAGCCATACTAAATTGAAGCAATCACAATTAAAAATAAAATGACAATAACATAAATATAAAAATTAGACCCAAGAATACATCCTAGTTTAGATACACCAATAATAATGACCTTATGAATAAACTAATTAACTACCAAAACCGGAAAAGGACCCTCATCAAAAATCATACAACTACCTAAAATCAAATTAGATTAATACCTAAACACAAATATATATTAATAATAATAATCATAAATAAATACATCAGGAACGAAATATATAGGTAAGAATATAAAGCTGCCAGCGATATATATTTGCATACTCGAAAAGATTAAACTATACGACTATGAAGAAAGCACCCTGGATGAACAGAGGGGGAAGGAAGAAACTCTAAGACGACACGGCGAGGATCCAACTTCTACTAACCTTCCAACCATCATCTCTGTTGAGATTGTTGGGTCTTCACTCAATTTCAATAGCTTCCCTTAACTTGCGATGATGGAACCGATCCACCCTGGCAATGACTTTAGCCTCCTCGATGCAAACATGATGCTTAGTCTTGTCCAAATGTTCTGCAAGGGCTGAGGATTTTGTTCTTCCATGCCTCAGGTCTGCTGCATGCTCGCAAATTCTCTGCTGGATGGAGCACCCTGTTTCCCCTATATAGGGTGTCCCACATGAGAAAGGAATCAAATAAACACCCTTCATGTCTCTGGGGTTGACAGGATCCTTCACCGGCCGCAGGGAATTACGTATGGTTCTGAGGGGCCTGAAGGTAGAGGGAATATCAAACTTTCTAAGGATCTGAGCAATCTTGTCTGTGGTTCCTTGGATATAGGGAGGCATGGAAGAACAAAATCCTCAGCCCTTGCAGAACATGTGGACAAGACTAAGCATCAAGTTTGCATCGATGAGGCCAAAGTCATTGCCAGGGTGGATCGGTACCATCATCGCAAGTTAAGGGAAGCTATTGAAATTGAGCGAATACCCAAAAATCTCAACAGAGATGATGGTTGGAAGGTTAGTAGAAGTTGGATCCCCGCCCTGTCATCTTAGAGTTTCTTCCTTCCCCCTCTGTTCATCCAGGGTGCTTTCTTCATAGTCGTATAGTTTAATCTTTTCGAGTATGCAAATATATATCGCTGGCAGCTTTATATTCTTACCTATATATTTCGTTCCTCCTGTATTTATTTATGATTATTATTATTAATATATATATTTGTGTTTAGGTATTAATCTAATTTGATTTTAGATAGTTGTATGATTTTTGATGAGGGTCCTTTTCCGGTTTTGGTAGTTAATTAGTTTATTCATAAGGTCATTATTATTGGTGTATCTAAACTAGGATGTATTCTTGGGTCTAATTTTTATATTTATGTTATTGTCATTTTATTTTTAATTGTGATTGCTTCAATTTAGTATGGCTTTTCTAGATATTTTTCTTTCGCAAGTTAATATGATTAAAATAATATATATATCTATATATATATAATATAATATATATATATATATATATATATATATATATTAATATACTAAATATTTAATTTTCAAAAAACTAACCTCTAAGAATAGTATTAATAATTGGTAAATTTAATAATTTTATAAACAGATAAAATTTGATATTACATCAATAGTAATTAGTATAATTTTATAAACAAATTAGCATACCTTTAATAAATAATTCATATATATATTTAGTTAATAATTTAATAAATGAATACTTATTGTTTTTAAATTACCATTAAAATTATTTATTTATTCATCCTATTATTATTTTTGGAATAAGAATATATAATTTATTTATGTAACCTAAATTACTTCTTCAAAAGAAATCATTCAAACAAATAATAAATTTATAATAACCATTAGTACTATTTTATTAATAACCTAATGTTATTTAATTAAATAAATTACTTAAGATACTATTCATTGTACCTAATTTTACTAATTTCTAGAAATAGAATATTATATTATTAATTTTAATATTATAAAAATAAAAATAATATTAAATTTATTAATATAAGTTCTTCAAAAGAAATCATTCAAACAAATAATAAATTTATAATAACCATTAGTATTATTTTATTAATAACCTAATGTTATTTAATTAAATAAATTACTTAAGATACTATTCATTGTACCTAATTTTACTAATTTCTAGAAATAGAATATTATATTATTAATTTTAATATTATAAAAATAATAATAATATTAAATTTATTAATATAAGTTGGGCCTGGGTCTAGAATCAAAAATAGCCGTTATGTAGCCATTGGAGTCTCTGCTCAGTCTATTTAACATGCTAGGCCAGATCTGTTTCTTCAACTTGTCCTGACGATGAACCACACTAGTTGGTTCGAAACGCGTCGACAAAAGTCTTTTTCATGTGATTTACGCCGAAGCTCTTCTTATAAACATCAAACATGTTATCCAAGCATACTTGGATGACTTAGCTGCTCCTTCTCGAAAGAGAATTAATCATCCAAGGCACCTTCTGTTAGTCTTTAATAGATGTCATTTTTATGAAATCCGGTTGAATCTGAATAACCATGTTTTTGCAGTCACTTCTGGTTGGCTATTAGGAATCGTTTTATCGAATGAAGGGATTTGAGTTGATCCTTTCAAGGTTGACGAAATAATTTAGTTTCCTCTGCCATATTCCATTCGTCAACTTCAAAGTCTCCAAGGAAAGGAAAATTTCTTGAGGAGATTTATAGCAAATTATGCCGAGATTACCAAAGGATTTATGTGTTTGCTTAAGAAAGGAGTTCCATTTTTATGGGATGATTTCGTGCAACGATATTTTGATCCTTTGAAAAAATCATTAACCTCTGCTTCATTATTAAGTCCACTAGATTATGGCAGAGATTTACTATTTTCTTTTGCATCTCGCTATGGCTGAATCAACCATCAGTATGGTTCTTGTTCAGGAGGATGACGCTCGTAGTGAGCATGTAATCTACTACTTGAGTCAAGGCTTAGTAGGACCTGCGCTATGCTATTCTCCCATAGAGAAATTGGCCTTGGAGGTTGTCCATGCTGTTCAATGGCTTCATCATTACATTTTGCTTTGTAAAACATTCATCTTAGCGGTTGTTAATCCTTTTTAGTTTTTCCTTAGTAAGCAACTAATTGGGGGCAAGTATAATTGATGGATTTTTATTTTCCAAGAGTTCGATCTCAAATTCTTGTCAGCTAAATCGAAGAAGTCATTAGTTTTTGCAGAATTGATTTTGGAGCTGCCTTGTGAGGAATTTATTGTTTATGAGGAAAATTTTCCCAACCAACATTTACTCCTTATTTGTTCACAGGATCCATAGTATAATCATATCATTATATATCTCTAGACTTTGAATTTTCCACCTGCTTTCTCCAAAGATGAGCGTCGAAAGTTATGCGACCTTGCCAAAAACTATGTTATTATTGTTGATACAATATATCACAGATGGGTTCACTCAATCCTTGGACGTTGCTTAACTTTGGAAGAAGCCGAGTCAGTAATTAATGATTACCACAGTGGAGCATGTGGCAGTCATCTATCAGGGCTTGGAATAGTCCATAAAATTTTGCGAGTAGGCTACTTTTGGCCTTAAATTTTCAAAGATTGTATTGAAGCGGTCAAACATTTCCATCCTTGTCAAGTTTATACTTAGAAAATGTGTGCGCATCCAGCTCCACTTTTTCCTGTTATCACTGTCAGTCCATTTGCAAAGTGGGGCATTTATTTTACTACTTGTAACCCTCCTTTGACAAGGAATCACAAGTACATCATTGTGGTCATAGAATAATTTATGAAGTGGGTTGAGGCCATGCCTACTCTCAAAAATGATAGTGAGACAACAGCCTTGTTTCTCTTCAACCAAGTTATTTCATGATTTGGTATCCCAATAGAGATTGTCACTAACCATAGTAGTCACTTCCAAAATCAACTGATTACCGAATTGGCTCTCAATTTGGGCTTCCAGTAGGAGCATTCATCTCCATATTATCCTTAGGCCAATGGGCAGGTTGAAGGCATGAATAAGTCCCTTAAGACCATCCTGCAAAGGAAAATTGATGAAACTCGATCCAATTGGCACATCATGTTGTATTTCACACTTTGGTCATACCGAATCTCAGTTAAGACAACCATTGGTTTTAATCCTTTTCAACTAGTTTACGAGTTGGAATCTATCTTCCCTATTGAATGTGAAATTCCATCCCTTAAGCTAGCTGTAGAACTTCTTCCGGAGACATCTAGTCTTGAAGAACGTATCGTTCATTTGGAACATCTTGATGAGCAGCGCCAAGATACGGACATAATAAATGAACCCCATAAGAAGAGGATTAAAAGTCAATATGATAAAGTTTTCCATCCTCAGGTTCTTTCTAAAGGCCACCTTATCTTAGTCTATGACCAGAACAAAGATGCCCTAGGGGCAGGCAAGTTCAAATCTATGTGGTTTGGTCCCTTTATAGTGAACCGTGTTTTGAAAAAAGGGGATTATGAATTAATTGACTTTGAAGGGAACAAGCTGGTAGAGCCTAGAAATAGGCTCTACCTTAAGAAGTATTTTGCTTAGGCTTCGACCGAGCAATTTCTTCTTTGTATATATTGTATCTTTGTACATATCTGTTTGGCGTTTTGTGATATCAATATTTTTTTATGTGCTTTGGGAGGTATTTATGGACGATTTGATATATTTTGAATTCGCTGACGGTGCAAGTAGGTACACTCAAAATATTTCTTCCGCGGCTTGTGTGATTTATTATCCATCTGGCCAGTTGATGGTGTCGAGGGGAGCATGTATTGGCCCTGCTTCAAACAACATTTCTGAATATATTGTCATTCTTAATTTACTATCCAAATCAATATCTTATGGGATTGATTCGTTGGTAGTTTATCTAGACTCACAACTGGTGGTGTCGCATTTAAATAACACTTATCGGGTTCGTGATCCTTATTTGTATTTCCAATTTTTGAGAGTGAGAGTGTTGAAATAATCATTTATTTATATCACATATGTTCACATTGTACGATCTGAGAATTCATTAGTAGACTTTATTTCTAATAAAGCATTATATTGGCACATTAATCATTCATCAAATTAAATAACATAAAAAAAATTGAATCTATATATATATTATAAAATCGCCTGTATATAGATGGAGTGTTCAAAAATAATATACAAAATTGGGACAGATTGCCCTCAAAATTTGGGCTTATGCCCATAATCATGTCCATTCATACATAGATCTATCTATAGAGCTGTCTCAGGATGAGCAGTTAGAAAGTTAACCACAGCGTTGGCTACACGTTGAAGTATCCAGACCCAGTCCTATGGTACCCCTACCACACGACGCTGCATCTCCTCAGGAAGATCCTCTACAACTATCATAGGTACCTTGTGAGTTAGTCTCACCAAGTTTCTCTGAACAACATAAAGAACTCTCTCTATCTCGGTCGCCGTCTTTTCGACCCCTCTTTTGTGACGCCTGTGCCTCAGAAATCTATCGAGTATCACTGGACCCACATCTGGAACATGATAATTATATTTTTGTTAGTATTTTGCCTCATAAAAATATTACTTTTTTAAAGTTCATTTCATATTAAAAGATCCAATTTTTTTTTAAAAAATCACAAAAACTTAGAAATTATTGCCTATGTCTCCCCATGCCACATTTGGTGGTAACACTAAGTCTGGATCTCCTCGGAAATCCATCCCGACATATGGTAGTCATCGACTGCGATGATATTTTGATCCCACTAGGTGAAAAACGCATCACAAAGGTCATTCTGGGCACTCCACTGTCCCCAAGGTGCTTCATCAGGTCTGCCCATCTACCCATTCGTGGATCTCTAAGGATGTTGATGGACACTGATACTTTGGGATGTAGCCCAGGCACCTTCTCGAAGAAGAATGAACACAAGATGGTTCCATATCCAAAATTATTCATTTGACCCTTCCGTATATAGGTCAATTGACTCTTCATGTTAGTCAAAAGAGGTGTGCACCAGTCAAATATTGTGGTAAGACATTCCACTGCCAGGCTCATAGATACTCGTGATGCCTGATGCAGGGAAGATGACCCATTTACCCATGCGATGGTAAATAGAAAAATCCTCAAGGATAGACATTCCACATGTTTGATTAGAATTTGACTCCCAATCTTCTCTAGATGTCCTGGAAAATATATATGGACATAGTCTTCCACCGAAATACTACCTTTTGTCCTGCCTATGAGTGCACAACCTCCTCTATTCGGGAGAGATAGGTAATGAAATAGATATCTTCGACCTCAATCTGTAGATGCATCTGGTAGATCATGAAAATGCCATCCTCTATGCTTTAGTAGTGGATCAAAATTTCTAGCAAGCACGTATTGGCTTTCATATTCGGCATTTTGAAGAATTTGAGTAAGTCATAGCCTCCCAAAGCATCCATTGCATTTTGATCATTCATTACCTCATTATCTATGGTTGTATGCTCTCTTTACCCCCAAGTGATAGTCATCCTACAAAAAATTGAAGTTTCAACTATTAATTTATATGTTAAAACTTTAACTCGTGTACATGCGGGTTCCCTTTACACACAGTCGTGTGTAGGGCTATCATATGCGTGGGTTACTCACATCCAACCTGCGTGTATGCAGAGTTGAATTTCTGGGCATAGTTTACCATGGTCAAAACTTTTAAAAGACTTTTAAAAAATATGATAAAGCATTACAAGTAGGATTTGAGGATTACCTGGAGACTTTGGGGTGATTTGAACAGTCCAATTGTTTAGAGGAAAGATTGCTGAGTTTTGCTCCACGCCTCTTTACTCCAAACATAAATGAAAAAACTGTGAGTCTAAAAGTATTATATAACTTTGAAATTGCAAAATATTTTTTCAAAAATTGATTTTTGTCTCATGGATTTTTTGACCCGTGGGCTTGGATTCTCGAGAGTGGGTTGTAATTATAGGAAATCTTGGAGACTTCTTCAAGATTTTGTTTTGATCCCATGACCACTGACTCGTCATGGCAGGTATTTTTCTCTCACTGGCATTTATGTTAGGGAAAACCATTTTCTGTTGCACCTTGCATACTAGCCTCCCTTCAACGATACATTAGCCATAGGGTCGACCCCATTGTATCTTGGTCCACAAACCATTTTCACCACCAATTTTTTTTTTTTTAATTATGATGTGATAGTAGAGCCATCCTTTACATGGGAATATTAGTTAAATCCTAGTTGACATTGGTTGCCCATGCTATTATACTGAGTAGGCTCGGGAGTCCTCTCTAGTCTTGCCCTGAATGATGCGTTGAAGACACATTCTCCTTTATTCTGTGCTGATTTCTGGCCTTATACCCTAGAGGCTCCTTTGTGTTGAGTTGTACTGCTGCATTGCATTTTGACTATTTGCACCTTTTGGACTTGAGCCGGCTTCACTTGGACTCATGTTTAAGCCACTTATTTGACCATGTCTTCTGCAAAGTTAACCATGAAATCACTTAGCTTCTCCAACTTGACACATCCTTTTACCCATGTAAAGAGCATCCCTTTAAGTGTCCTTGACCAGTTTTGCCTCCCTGCATTGAGCATAGGAATGTTCCCTTCCTAGGAACTAGATCATTTATTTCTCTAACACTCATTCTTTCCATTGTACTATAGCATTCTTTTATTCTTTTTCTAGCTAGAGTCAATCGTGTCACCCTTGAACAAAGCACTCAAAATAAAGTCTCTCCTCTACTGGGGTGGGATTTAGTTTGACTTAGGAGTGCCTTAACCTTGTTATTGAGTCAGTACTCCTCTGATTGGTTACCTCTTCCAATCAGATGGAGAGTTTGCTTATGCCTCTTGGATGACAAACTTATACAAAGTTATCATATGCTGCCATATAGTCATTATTAAGTCGTGCTTTTTTTCAAGGGAAGTAAACGCGAGTCGGCCTCTCTACAACGTATCTTTATCTATTTTTTAGTTAGCCATCCCTGGTTGCCAGTGTCATGTTTCTCATCACATCAATTATATTGGTCCTTTTCTCGTGCTAGTTTGAGAAGGTGTCCATTGACTTCTTGCTAGCAAGTCTTGTCCTTATCTACTACAACAAATTACTCTGAGGGTAGCTATAGAGCCGCACCCTGGCCCTATTTTCATTATTGATAGGTCACCTTGTGCTCAACATCGATCAGTATCATGGGCCTTTGACTCAGTGGTTTCCCTTATGTTCGACATCAGCTTTGATTATCACACATTGTGATTTATGTAGTGCCTTGGTTTCCATTTGACTCTGTTGGTGGATTCCTTGCCTCTGTTGTAGCTTTCATTATTGGTTGGTTCAAAGGGTTTCTATCATGTGCTAAAAAATCTTGTGTACGCCAGAAACGTGCTTCAGTTGGGTTACTACTTCTTTTTCATCTCATTCCTTCCATATTATTGGCCTACAGGTTACACTCACGCTAGATGGATGAAGGATGCCTTAATGCCTTCCTTCTAGCGGATCGTTTCCTATCGAATACAACTCATTTTCTTTGGGAAAAAGATCTAGAGTCCATTTGGCAATAACTTGGGGTTTTTAGTCATCAATGGAAGATTCCTTTGCTATTGACAGTGGGAAACCATCATTGTCTCCTGATTGATAGATTCTTTCAAGTGTTTGACTTCACCTCATTAATTCGCACTTGTTAGATTGTACTGGGTACCTTGACTCTCATTATCATTATCGGTGAGTAGTCTCATGTTTGTTAACAATATACATCAATAATTGGTAATCAATTGATTTCTCACATGGTCGACCTCATATCATCCATTCCCATTGTGTAGAAATGTACCGCAGCAGTCGGTGAAGACCTCGAGTTGCATGAACATGTTTTGGTTCACTTGTCAGTTGCTCCTGTTGCTACTAGTTGACACCATCCACCTTATATGTTGCAATTCTTGATAGAAACATCTTATATGCTGGCATCTGAGTTGCGATGTAGTATCATTTTATTCCTTCATGTTCATTTCATACTATTGGGATCAGTTTTTGACATCAGTGATCAACTTCATCCTTCGGCGTCATTGATCATCTTCTTGTATGTGATATTCAAACATCTACTTTTTCGATCACGATCAGATGATCCATTATGTACTTTTAGTTCCTTTATACTAGTATAGATATTGGATCTGCTTGTACTTGATATGCAAACATGCTTTACTTTATCTGAACATGGGTATGCCCACCTTAGACAATAATTTCTTTATGATATCTTTTGATGGCTTGATAGGATGAATTCTGGTGAAGTCCTTCTCAATCTCAACATGATTCTTTCCATACACTTAATACATTTCAGCCATCATGTACCCCTTCTGACCTCATATATTAGGGGGCATCTCTTATAGCACCATTTACCACTCTTGGTATATATGATGCTTTGTTTATGGCCTAGGGCAACCCCTCCTTCTAGAATTGGTCCAAATATATAAAAAACAATGTTTTATTCCTTGTACGCTACTTTTCCCTAAGCTAAAAGTGTGTAAACATGGTCATTCAATACCCAACCCACGTATATGTATTAAAACTCTTAAAAATTTAAATTTCCTTAATTGCGGGTAGAGTTCATGGGTTTTACCTATTGATTACATCCTATTACCTGTGACCCAACTGTTTCTCAACTATTTACCAACTAAAAAACTAATTTTGAGAGGTATAAATAGACCTCTATGGGAAGGACTTAAGGAAGGGAAAAGAGATACAATTATTATACTGAGATTATCCCTGACTGAGTCTAATGAATCCCTGTGCCTCATGCACTTCCCAAAGCTTCAGGAAACCCTTGTTTCCTTGATTATAAATATCATTCCTTTTGTTTGAGTATCATGGTGTTGGTGATGGAAGAAGAATTTTGAAGGCTGGGATAAGACAAATAGGGAGGATGATTCTGCTTGGAGCCAAAGAAAGACTCAGGTGAATTCTTTCCATGTTAGTTATAGATTACTGCAATAAAAGAAATGATGTCTTGTTTCTGAAATTAACCATGTCTATGCATCAAATTATGTTTTAATTCATATATGAATGTGGTTTTGATGTACAATCAATCATTTGTTTATATGATATAAAGTCAATTTCGTGAATATGCTTTACTTCTATATTTCTATGTATGTTCGAATTCAATGATTTTCAGGTTTGAAGAACATCGAGAGTTGTAGAGGGTCTGAACCCTCTGGGACCGACTCGAACAAAGAAAAATTTGGGTACGGTCACTCTTACGTAGTTTGATAATATAAGGATCTTGCCTGAGCTGTTTGAGTATTTCCTGTTGTAGTTTTCTTATGCTCTGTTGGGGTTCTAACCCAAAGCCCTAGGGTGATTTCACCTGAAATAGTGTGTATCAATCCATGAGCAAATAGAACCACCACATAAACCCATTTCATGAATAGGCATCTTATCCAGTAGGTTAAGTCATGAGTTGAGATAGCTCCAACCCCTTAAAAGTTCCACCAAATTCAAATACGACACCTGCAAAAAAATAAAAATACTAGCGACGAGATGATCCAGGTGGATATTGGTGGCCACCTGCCAAGTCCACCTGGACCCCTACCATTGTCTTTATCAGCATTTTCAGTTTCCTTAATTGTAGCACAACTTACTATTTTTAGGAGTTTTACGGGTCCTAAACTTCCGGAGCCGTTTTGAGGCCCTAAACGACGTTCTTTTGGGGAATTCGGGCGCAACATGGGTCCATGCAATGGACCGATGTTACCCGTTCCAACAATGATATTGCTCGAATAGATCTTTCTAATGAGCTATTGTACGCGTCAAACGGAGATCATATGCTAAAGTTACGACCCCGGGAAGTTGATGTACCAACTTACCCCAAAACAGGGCCCACAGTTTGGCGTTTCATCTCCTAGGGTTAGGTTTTAGAATGTGAAGGGTTTTTTTCATTGTTT
>APFE031368498.1:60815-71799 GCA_000404065.3 Pinus taeda
CTAATAGGCTTCGACAAAGGAACCAGTCGACCTTTAGGGATCCTTCCAAATGTGCCCATTACTTTAAGAAGGAAAACTATTCACATGAACGTTATGGTAGTTCAAGGACCTTTAGATTATAATATACTCCTTGGACGCGACTATATTTATTGCATGGGAGCCATTGTCTCCTCACTCTTTAGAGTAATGTGTTTTTCGCACGAAGGCAGGATGGTCAAGCTCGTAAACCAAATGTCACTCCCCGGTTCACACATTGCAAATAGTCAAATGCCATCTCTAAATGGTCTTTTCACGCAAGAAATTTCTCATCGGTCTCCAGTCCATCCACCTGATGAGCGTGAGTGATTCAGGAAGGTGTGACTAAAACCCAGGTGGCATGTACCCTGGTCTGTTTCGGCAGGAAAACCTTGGGTATAGAGTGGATTTCTGTGAGGGATATATGACTAGTCTGGCAAACCCATCCTCACAGGAAAATGGGAACAGGCTGGAATAAGATACCTTTGGTAAAGTTATGTGAGTGGAATGCGTCTGCGCCATTCACCTTTGTCTGTTTCGATAGACATCGTCGAGGAAGAATTTTATCTGCTACGTGGATAAAACTTTCTTGGTAACCTGGAAATTTTTTGCTATACCTGGGGGCATGCAAACCTTTTGTAAGAAAGTGAGAAACGACCAGCTAATGTTAGCTCTATGATTCTGCAGACTTCAACCACCTAGGTCGGGTGAGTGGCTGAAACCATTCATCTTTGAAGGGGCCACCTAGGCACCGGCAAAGTAAAGGAAAACATTTTCCTACCTAGCCTTGGTGGTGATATTAGTAGTTAAGTAGAGAGGCATAGTTGGTCATTCCTAGCATGCATACAAGAGGCTCCGGGGCAGATCTTCAAAAGATGCAAGCCCATAAAAAATGGCATCATGAATTAGACATCCTTATCATACGACTGGCGAGCAATGTTGTCGCAGAGTTCAAACTCATTAAAAAATAAACTCTCCACGAGAAGTTTTAGCGCATAGTTCAAGCTCGTTAAAAAATAAACATAATTCATGCGCAAATTTTTCCCCCAGCATTTAAGCTCATTAAAAAATGAACTGGTAAATAACCATTGTGAATGCCTTATCGCCATCTTTTGAGCCTTGGTTGTGTTCTCGCCATCACCTCCACTCTGTTTTTTAGCTGAATCATTACCCCCATATGATGTTTACCCTTGAGGAACATCTATGAGATTGATTCTGTTTAGCCATCCTTGTGACACTGCCATGATTGGAAAATTCCCAAATCTTATACCTGGAATCACTGCTACCCCGAAAACCATCACGTCGTTCCTTGAAAATGAATCTTTCTTTAAGCTCTTTTCACTCTGACTCGTAAAATAGAAAAGATTGCCGAGTGATTGGCCCTGTCTGGCTTCTTAAAGGCATCGGAAGTGCTACCCTCCTCTAGATTTTAATCATTTTGGACCCGAGGGATTATTACAAAAACAAAAAGATAGAGCGCATTGTCTTGTTCGGCCGTTAAAACTATCGAAAATTCAATCCCTTTTGTAATATTTTACGGCTTTTTTAGACTTAAGGGATTATACAACGAAAAGGAATCTTCAGAGTCCTCCTTTCCGTTTCTTCAGACTGCTCTAAAATTGAAAGGAACCGAGTTATCTTTTGTCGTTAAACTCGTTAAAACCTAAATAGCGACAAACCTCGTCCAAATGGACGAGAACAAGTTTCACTGTCACTAGGCTCGCTAAAATATAGCGACAGGTTCGCTCGAAGGGCGGATTATAGAAAAAGCATATGTTATCCTCCTCAAGCTTGACAAAAATAAAGAGGTACTGGTCAACAATGACTGGGGAAGATTGGGAAGAAAACTGGAAGAAAGTTTATTGGTAGCAAGTCGCTCTTGAACATGACACTTTCCTTCCGCATCCATGCCGGGTTGGGTTGTTCCATTCACTGGTCATCACGATTGGTCTGTCACACCATCCATCTCTGGGGTTAACGCTACCAATCCATCATCAGTGTCGTCGATATGTTCAAGAGAAGTCATCCAGACAATTCACTTATGTCTCACCCACTGCAATACATTCATGCTTCATTCCTTCATGACCGCCACCCTGAACCTTGTATCGTCAGTTTGTTTTAACCTCCTAAATCATTTGCTTCATTTTGTGTCGTTGATGTGAGATTCATTAAGGCCCTCCTATGATGGGTTGCTTCTTATCGTCATTAGCTCATTACCCAAGAAGTTGACTTAGGAACAACCCTTTCAGTGCTTTGAAGCTTGCATGCCTCAATGGCAAGTTTCTCACTTTCGGCGACAAGTTTACATCAATGACCTTCGACCGAGAGATTTTATGTAGTGTTCGAAGCCAAGTCCCTTTTCATGCTATGTGAATTGTACTATAGTACCTTGAGGGTCATTGTCATTATTGGTGATTCCTCTCGTGCCTATTGACAGCTTACATCATTGGCTGGTAATCAGGTGATGTCTTTCCATGTTCGACTCCATAACATTTTTCACATGGATTGACTTGTACTCCGAGTGAAGATTGAACGAGTTTTGAAGACCCTAGATCTAGTTTCATCCATTTGAACTGCGATATATTCAGGAATATAAAAACATCAAGTGTACCTCATTGCCGAACAGATGATCATCCAAATCAAAGGATGATGTGTCCATATCATTAGTCCGTCACACAGACGATTGTCTGTCCTATGTACATGAAAATGAATTTATAAAGTTGAGCATGGGAATGCCCGCCTCAACTAGATCATCAAAAGATGCTGTCAAAATAATGTATTGGATTGTATCTTATTACAGGTCACCTCCTAGCTCGGAAAAACTTCAGATCCTCATAGTAAAGCATTTCACCCGACATCAGAAAGATTAACGACCTCATGCTTTAGGGGGCAATGTTAAAGACATTTTTGGGCACTTCAACCCCAATCAAAATGTCCTAAACTGAGGTCCTCCTAAGTCCCTAAAGTGTGCTTCACTGCCTAAAGGAACAAGGTCAATAATTACATCATCTCCCAGAAAGTTCTCCACTGAAATTGCTCATAAATGGTCAAACTGGACCATACTGAAAGCTCAATGCAGCGGCGTTGATGCATATCACCTTCCTAGTGTACAAGGTGTGATGCATATTGATTGCTCCTATGTAGGGTGCGATGGTCGGGAAATGGCAAATGGTAGGGACAAAAAATGCGAGGTGGAAGATCATGGAATCTTCCAAAGCCTCCCTCTGACACTTGCCACTCCATTTTCGACCAGGGATGAGTAAGAGATCATCATTCTCCAAGTGGAAGCAGGAACTATCAGAGAGAGGACACTAATCAAGATCTCAAAAGATGACTCACCTCTCTGTAATCATCTATATATGGATCCCTCATCACAGAGGTCCAGGGGCTGGAATTTTGTATCTTATAGAGAAGTGTTGTTGGTTTTCTTGTGTACATTCATAGTGTTGGGTGATCTAAGCTTTGCTTGAGGTGAAGAAGGCATACTTAGCTGGACGATGATGCTGGTTCAGAGCACATGGTTGTAATCCTCTTGCTACTTTTCATCTAAATAAATCTATTCTTGTTTCCTTCCATATTCTTGTGTACTTGTTTATATATGCATTTATATGGTTAATATACATCTGATCCTGTATTATTTATGAATTTAGATCCTTTTTTCTTCTATAGTAGTATATTGTTGTGATTCCACAGGTACTTTTGAAGCTAGGCAGACAAAGGAGAAGCGACAAAGCTCTATCAAGAAGGAGAGGAAATCAAGCGCAAGACTCAAGTTGGTCTTCTTGGCCCTCCTCTCGTCTATTTTCATAAAAGGAAACAACAGTAGACTTTGATTGTTTGTTTCTAAGATAGCCACCCATCTTAGTGGGAATAGCAGTATCCGAGTGGACACTATTCCCAGATAACATAGTGGAAGAAAAAATGACTATGGTTCATGTTTTGTATTTAATAGACCATCTGGAAAAATATTTTTGGGTGTTTTTGTTTCTTTCTATGTAGTTGATAAACCATCTACACAATGGACATCAGACCCTTGTGTTTCTTTCATTGAAAATAAAAATTAGAAGAAACATGGATAGTGGATTCCAACTCCTAATACTAGTCAATACCCCATATAAACCTTCGGTGAATCCTTGTGAATGATCTCAAATGAAATGTTGAGTCACTATGGTTCTTACTATTAAGAAACAATTGCTAAACCACCCTGGTGTTTTCTATAGGTACAATTGTTAAACCACCTGCGTGCTTACTATTAGAGGGTAGTTGGTAAATCACCTAGGTAGTGGGATCAATATTCTATGTGTTTAATCAAGACATTGGTGTCAATTCCTAATAAGCTTGGAAGTATTCCTTGTAGATTTGCATTAGAGGGCAGATGTGGATAAATGATCAATCAGGGAGGGCTTGATTGGGTGAATATGAACATGAAAAATAATGAATTCATAGCTATGAAAATGGATTAAGAAGGGAGTTTCACTTAATTGAAAATTGTCCTTAGCTAATATATTCTATTTATAAAAATAATATGAATGCATGAATGGTAAGAAAATATAATTTGCTATTTGAAATGTTTTGGGTAATACAGTAAGGTTACCTAATCAATTCCATGTCACATGGAATGTTAGTATAATAAGTGTTCAAGAGTGATCTCTTGTTGTTAAATACCACATTAAATAAATTAGTGTTATTATCCTTATACTTATGAGACTTTTCATGTGAATGATTGAAAAATTGAGAGGCTAAATATTAAATTTAAAAAGAAGTGTGCATGAATAACATGAAATATGTGCATGTATGGCACATGCATGACGAGATGTATATGCACATGTTTGGTCTCATGATTTAAGGTATTGTTTTAATGTGAATTGGATACATATTTTGATCTAGGTATATCCATATTACCTCAAAATTCAAAGGTATCAAAACTTGATGCAAAGGCCACCTTGACATAGGGCACGACAAGAGATTTCAAAATCTACTTGAAAGATCCCAAACAAATTTCATATGAGAAATATATCACACTTTGATTTATTTTTTAAATACAAGGAAAATGAACAAAGGTGATGCATGACAATGGTTCTGAGTGACATGTGGAATTATGATTGGATGATGTGGCATGATTACTCTGTTGACATGGAAGCCAGGTGGCCCAATTAAAAGGCAACACGTGGCATATAAAAATGACATCACATATACATGGTAGGGTAATGTGGAAAGGTTGAATGGGTAGAAGGATGTGGACCAACCAGATGCTATCATGTGGTAGCCTTCATTTAGATAATAAGGTTTCAATATGTAGCTCAAAAAAGGCTAAGAAGTAGTTCAAAACCTTGACCTTGGTGGGGGTGGGCACAATAGTGGTAGTTGAGCCACATCATGATTCTCAACAACATATTCGTGAAAATTTTATATGAAGTTTTTTTATATGGTGGTTGGCCCAAAAATTGGCTCAATGGGGGTCAAATCCTCGACCTCCCGCCAATCACTGAATGGCCATTACTATTGCACCCACCACATACATGTTGAAACCATTGTCGAGCACTAAATTTAAGCCTTTTAATAACGGATTTCCAAATGTGGAATTATGTGGGCTCGACTACAAAATCTAAAATAACAAAAAAATGACCTACAACAATGTGCCATCCAACACAGCCAAGTTCCATACATTGACTGTAATGGAAGTCAAATATGGTTTGGGTATGTAATCCACCAAATATTGATTAGACCACAACACTTGTGGGCTCATTCACGGGTTGAATATCATTCCAACATTTTAAGTGTATCAATGTTTTTCCACTATACCACAAATAAAATTTATTCATCGAACTTTGATTTATTTGTTTTAAGTTGTAATTAGCTCTGCATATTTTGTAAAAGGTGGGTTCTAAGCTCAATTTTAGAGTAGTCTTTGTATGTTTTAGTGGTTTTCGGAAAACAATTCACCCTTTAGTAGAGGCAAATGATTTTTATGTTGTCTGGAGACTTAATTCTTAATGTAACATAAAATTTTTAAGGATAATAGAAACGGTCCCCTGATTGGAAGTGTTACACAGTATTTTGTCATGCTTCTTGCACTTCCCTGTGTTGTACCCCAGAGTGCTCGAAACTTGGCAATTATGCAGTGTACCCATCCTAATATGTAGTCCATATCCTGCTTGAAGACTTAATGAAAACATGCCTTGAAACTTCCCTGAAGAAGTAAGTTCAAAACCCTAATTTCAGGGTCAACAAGACTATGAGACTGGAAACTCATGTTGATGGCGAGTTGCACTACACTAGCCTCATGTTGGAAGTGTTGTTTTTACTTGGATACGTGCACTAATCCCTAAAAGGCAAGTATTCCAAAAGTGAGCAAGAATATTCTTCATCTATAGGCTTATAGAACGACGAGATATAGGTTGTTCATTGTGGATGTGGTTGAATTATCCCAATATTGCCCTTTGATCTTATCCCTATGAGCTTCCTCCGTGAGATGAGGGCCTTCCCCTATTTTTGGAGAGATCCTAACTCCCTCTCCCTACCTATATATTCATCCTCTCCCATTCCCAAAAGGTTGGTCTCTCAATTTTTGCACCCTTATACTGAGATAGTGCCTACATGCTATTCACTTTGGCTTGGAGAAGGAATGCTTGGAGAGCTTGAGCTTGGAATTGGACATTCAGTCAAGGAGGGCTTATTAACATCAAGGATTTGGTTGTATGCTTCCTATTTTATTCATTAATATATACAACTTCCATTTCACTTCCATAAATGCTTGTGTCAATGCATCATTTATCATAATACTCCTTGATATGTTAAGTGAATTACATTTGATTATGCTTGTTGCACTTGAATGATTTGTTGTGTTTTTGGCCTCTTGTGTAGGTATTCAAATGTTGTGAGAAATAAGGTTGAGACTGAGGAGAAAGTGATCAATATCTTCAACAAAGGAGTGTGTTATAACATCAGAATAAGGTAGGTTTCCTTCCTCTTATCTCATTTCGATTGTAATTTAGGAAAGAGTCTCATAGATTGGCATGTTGGTTTCTAGTCCCATTCATTGAGCTAGAGGGATCGCCTTTGTCCATAGAGAGGATTTACATAAAAAAAAAAAATGGCGACTCCATTGGGGAGGCTATAACCTTTCCATCCATTTCTTCGATCATATTCTCTAATGAGTTTGACCAACCGTCAATTTCTTGGTTTGTGTCCATCACTGTAAATATATACAGTCACTAGTTTTTTCTTGAGAGTGTTGAGCCTGCTCTGATTTTGAAGATTTTATGTTTTTTCCTTATTTTCCTTGCCCAACACATTTTTTCTCCGATAGAAGCACTTCGATTGCTAATTTTCAATTTAAAGTTGTGTTGCTCTTCCTTTCATCACCCTTTTTCCTTTAACAGGAACGTTGATCCCAGAGGATAGAAGAAAATTAGGGTTTCTTCTTGTTTTCAATGGTTTTCAACCTCTGTGGGTTATTTTCCAGAGTAGTTACAGTGTTCTTTCCTTGATTGATATCCTTGTGTGATTGCAATTTGTCTCTTTGATTTTATTGATGTGTACTAGAAGCTTTATTGCCTTCTAGGGTTTCTAGGTCACCCTTCACTCATCACTTGGCTTGTCTCTGTGAGATTGATTGCTTCCATTTAGGAGTTTCACTACAGTCAGGACATGATTTTCAATTTGCTTTCGGTTCATGTCTATGAAATAATTTTAATTAGTGTTGGATCGTTTTGGTACTTTGAAAAATTCTTTTAGTCCAATGTTAACCTTAGATTAAAATTGTTTGCTTTGGTGAAACTAAAAGTCATTGCTTGTTTTGTTTTCATTGTTTCGAAAAGAAAAGTGAAAGGACTTCTTCATTTAAGTATTTTTGAAACGATTTGTATTTGAAACCAAAAGTGAATGAAATTTTCATTTGAGTTGTTTCGGATTGCATTTTTCCCTTTACTTGTGCATTAGTTTCCATTTTTTAATTAAAGTGAAAGGAAAAGAACAAAAATATTAGTGCATCTTAGTGAAAGAAAAGTGATTTTTTTTTTCTCATAGGATTGCATTTGGGCATTGCATTCGTTAGTGAAAGAGAGAGAGTAGATGCCCATGGGGCTTTGGATTGACGGTGAATGGGTGCACTATTAAGGCACTCCTTGTGATAGGCCACTGGTTAAAATCCCCCGTCGCTGCTTACCTACCACCAAAAAAAAAGGAAAAAAAAAAGTGAGAGAGTAGATTTCATTTTTACATCTTGCGTTGGGAAATTTAAAGAGTTATGTTTTGATGCATTTTGCTTGATTGATGCATTGTTTTTTTTTCTCCCTTCCCTCATTAGTTTAGCTTTCATTGAATGAAAATATTTCATTTTTCTCATTTAGTTGCTTCATAGGAATTCAGGTGACATTGTTGAGACATAAAATTGAAACCTAATTCAAGATAAAATTAAAATTTGCCACAATTAACCTAAGAGAATTTGTAACCTAATGCAAATATCTAGAGGACTAGGTTAGAGACATGTTCTAATATCTTTAAAGACAGAAGTTGTCATTAACTACCTATGTTGTATCCCAGGGGTGAAATCACGTCCCAATACAGAAGTATATCGAAGGCTCTCTAGTACTTTAAGGTATATAGGAGGCACTTCAATATGGAAATTATATAGGGATTCTCTCATCAAACAATTATGCATTAATGCTAACACGAAATTGTGCTCCTCATACTGTCGAGTATATATTGGGAGACCCCACTAGGTTGCTATCATTTAGACATAGGTAACCTCGTTATCCACCTTGTAAACGTGAAACACCGAACACATAATTTGTGGAGATTGACCATCGTACATCAAGTGCTTGCTTCTAGCTAAGGTGTTTATAATGGTTCATGTATACTTGGTAAACCCTCTTTCCTAGCATTATCATTTTTGATTTATTTATTTTTTGTGTCATAAAAGTAATTGCCAGTGATAATATGTCCAACTAATGCAATTTCTTCTTCGCCTCACATTAAGTAATTCCTTTTAAATTTTAAATTTAATCATCCCTCAACAAATCATCTCTTCTCCTTTTTCTCTTAAGAGAAAGTCATCATGGATGAGCCATTACGTTCACCTCATAGTTCCCCTTCATCGTTTGATATTGAAGGGTCTTGGCAAGGCATTCATCCTAAAATTTCATAGTCACTTGAAGCTCAAGGCTTTTAACTTGGAATTGTTCCAAGTATGCAACCTCTTGCTTCTCATCCTCCACCTCAAGACTCATCGTTGTCTTAGGATTCTGATCCAAAAACCCCTGAGAGTCCACAAAGGTTTGTTTATACCCTTTGAATTTTCTATTTGATTCACTTGTGATATCTCCTCAACATCCTTATAGTCCATACAATCAACCTGGTGTTCCTTTGGAGTTATCTCCTTATCCATATCAGATTCCTCCTCACCAACGGTTTCCACCTATGGCTTCAGAAGGTAAGATTCCAACCTTTCCTCGAGGTTCTCTAAAAATCTCTTCTACTCACACTCCTAGTGTTGGTAATGATTCCAAATATGACTTTCCTACAGGAGGATTTCCTTATGTAGGAAAAGTCCCATCTCAAATGCCTCCTGAAAATAGTGGGCCTATGCTTCGACATGGTTATACAACCTTGGGTCAACTAGTTTTAGGAACTCGCAATTCTTCTTCGTTATACCAAAATCCAATTTGGTCATCAAATGATATGATTACTTCAGGTCTATTTATTTCTAACACAATCTCTCATATCCCTGTACAAATTTTCATTATTTTAGTTCCCATTCAACCGTCGATTCTGTCACAACCACTAACTTTGTTTTTACCTTCCATTCTGGTGCTACCAATAGTTTTGATTTATACGTTTGCAAGTTCCTCGATGTTATACACATTTTTGGGCACTTCAACCCCAATCATAAATGTCCATAAATTGAGGGCTCATAAGTCCCTAAAAGTGTTACTTCACTTCCTAAAGGAACAAGGTCAGCTGATTACATCATCTCCCAGAAGTTCACCACTAAAAACCGCTCATAAATGGTCAAAACTGGACCATACTGAAAACCCAATGGAGAGGGTGTGATGCATATCACCTTCCCAGTGTACAAGGTGCGATGCATACTGAACAGCTCCTCTGTAGGGTGTGATGGTCAAGAATGGACAAATGGCAAAGACAAAATGCGAGGTGGAAGATCATGGAATCTTCCAGAAGCTTCCCCCCTGACACTTGCCTCTCTGTTTTCGACCAGGGATGAGTAAGAGATCACCATTCTCGAAGTGGAAGTAGGAACTATCAGAGAGAGGACACTAATCAAGACCCCAGGAGATGACTCACCTCCCTACAATCATCTATATATGGATCCCTCATCACAGAGATCCTGGAGGCTAGAATCTTGTATCTTGCAGAGAAGTGTTGTTGGTTTTCTGATGTATATTCATAGTGTTGGGTGATCTAAGATTTACTTGAGGTGAAGAAGGGCTTTCTAGCTGGAGGATGATGTTGGGTCAAAACATATGGTTATAATCCTCTTGCTACTCTTCATCTTAATAAAACTATTCAAGTTTTCCTCCATATTCTTGTATGTTTACTTATATATGCATTTGTATGGTTAACACACATCTGGTCCTGTGTTATTTATGGATATAGATCTTTGTTCTTCAATAGTATTATGTCGCTGTGATTCTACAGGTGCTCTTTGAAGCTGGGCAGACAAAGAAGAAGCTGCGAAGCTCTATCAGGAAAGAGAGGAATCAAACAAGGAAATCAAGCGCAAGACTAAGGTTGGTCTCCTTGGTTCTACTCTTATCTATTTTCATAAAGGAAAATGAAAGTAGACTTTACTTGTTTGTTTCTAAGATAGCTACCAGTCTTAGTGGGAATAGTAGCATCCGAGTGGACACTATTCTCGGTAACAAAATGGCAACTCCACTGGGGAGCGACTAGATTGTTTGTTAGCCTATCTTTGTTTCTTTTATAAACTTACAGACGGAGCCTGAAG
>APFE031368498.1:85555-124746 GCA_000404065.3 Pinus taeda
TGAACTCTTAGAGAATTTTTTGAAGAAGTATAAAACCATATATGACAAGAGCCACATGGTGGCAATATCACTATTTTTTTTTCACATTTCCACGACATGGAATTTGTTTATAAAATAATAAAAAAACCAACCAAGTCCCTTATAATATGTAGGTAAGCTTATAACAGAGTCTGATACCTCTACTATGCTTGTCTTCATTCAAGTGTCATAGCTACTATACTTAACACTGTGAATCACAACTCTCTCAGAACTCAACTCTATAGTGTAATTAAAACCTTCGGAAATTGAATCTGACAACTCTATAAAAAGGATTAGTGAAATAGAAGCTTTTGTGAATGAGCCCATCCACAGGCAATCAATTGGATTTCCATCTTTGTGAATGTACTTTCTCATAATATCAATAGAAAGCATTTTTCTAATTTGAAAAAAAAAAACTTCACAAAAAATGGTTGAATACAAGAATCAGATGGCTAAGCAATCTGTCTCATAAGCATATTTAGCTTCCTAGAAATTAAAATAATT
Organism: Pinus taeda; assembly: GCA_000404065.3. NCBI lineage: Eukaryota > Viridiplantae > Streptophyta > Pinopsida > Pinales > Pinaceae > Pinus > Pinus taeda. The sequence goes on from APFE031368498.1 coordinate 86,078, forward strand.
TCATCCTTCTTTCTTTCTATATTAATTGTTGAGTTTTTAATTATTGTTGAGTTTTTAATTAATTTTTCACGAGGTTCAACCTATTTTAGGAATTGTTGAACGATTTTTGAGATGCTTGGGCATAATATAAAGACATATGGAAAAAGGAACCCGAAAACTCTCATAATTCAATCACTTCACCCGATGGAAACCAAACCCATTCTAATCAATGTCTAATTTGCTGCCCAACCTCGGAAGTAGGCAGAGAATAACATGGATTCAGTTGAATGAACTATTTACACTGGATTAGTCGACTATAATTAAGCTACGGCTGCTGTTTGCGTGAACCTGGAAGATATAAAAATATAGATTTGTAAACTGGAAGAGAAGTTCGTGCACACCCTGAGTTATCAACTTTGGACTGTGAGAGACGATAGGCACTTGGCAGAATTGATTCATCTGTTGATTTCCTAGAAATCATGCATTAGAATTTGGAGGGATGCCTCCACAAAAATAGTTGTTTATACTTTGCGCTGGAGATTATAGTTGTACCATTTTGCTCTTTACCTGATAACACAGATATAATGTTTGCATTTGTATTCAAACCACGTGAGAATGTTCAATAATATAGGCAGAGCTGTTTTTATGGAATTGGAGGAACGCACAAATTTTCCAAGATTTAAAGAAGCCCCTAGGTGCAATTCTACAGCGTATTTTGGCATGCCATGACTCCTTTCATCAGGATGACTCTTTGCCAAAAATGCCTGCTATATGATGCCGGAGGTTTATGCTCATTAATAATCCAACATGATGGTATCTCCTTTCAGGTTTTCAGTATCAGTGGATTGGGTCTCTTATCCATGGCAGGGCCGAGTGCTCCTTTTTTCATATGTGTAATAGCGTGTAATTTTTTGATGGTGTTGTTTCTTCAGTGATTGTATGATTTTGTATCAATTTTGGACAAGCATGTTTTGTATATGTTTTCTTTTTCAGATTGGATGATCCGGACTATCTGTCTTTATATTTAGCATAGGTTTCTGGGCTTTCTTTTTCCCTCAAACCAAACATGATATGTATTGAAGATCTTTATATTCTCTTAATATAAATCAATGATAGTTATTTTCTCTGAAAAAAAAATAGGCAGAGCTGTGTTTGATTTAAGGGTAATTTGACATTTTAGTTGAGATGTAAATAATGTGAGAAGAGTTAAGAAAAAGAGTAATAATAGTTTAATTAAAAAAAACCTTAATTCTCAATTTACATTGACACAGTGGCTGCGAGTTTTATAATTGATTGAATTATTTAAATAGAAAAAGAAAGAATTAAAGAAGGAAAAAAATTATTTTAACATTTACTAGGTTAAAAATAGTCTATGGGATAGATTGCTTCTTCATCTGCTTGATGTATTTGGCCTTTTTTCTGTGAAGCTTTACAATAAATGCTCTCAGCTTTTGGACAAACCCCTCACTAAATAGATTATCCCAAGAGTTTGTTATTTTGTTGCATCTAATTTTTTTTTGTTGTTGCACAATATGTCATTAAAAACAACCTTAGGGCATCTACTATCTTCCATTTGCTCAATTTTTTTAAAATACCTTATGACTTGCACCATAGCAATTTTTTTTTTAATAGTAGCAGCCCCTGTTTCACTTAACAAGATAGATTAAGGAATTGCACTTTTAATCTTGAATTTGTTTGTAAGCAAAAGCTTCTGAGTTTTCTCAATTTGTCTCAATTTGTCTCCATTTGTCTCCCTTGCATGTCGAATGATATTTTTCTCAATATTATAATAATAATAATTTAATTTTAAGATATCAAAATATGAAGGAAAAAAACTTTTACATTAAAATAAATTATTTATAATATTTTTCTCAATAAATAATAAATAATTTAATTTTAATAAAAAAACTCAATATAATAATAACAATAATTTAATTTTAATATCAAAATATTTAAAAAAATAATAATTTAATTATCTAAAAATATTAAAAAATTAATAATTTAATTTAAATATTAAATATTAAAAAAATTATAAGGAATTTTTAAAAATCACAATATAAATATTAGAGTTTCTCTTTAATTTGTAAAAAATGGAATATATTACTTTTTCAACCAAACATAAAACAATAAATTTCTGATTTACCATACGTGAAAAAAATATACAAAATTAAAATATATAAATCGAAATGATTCAAAATGATATTAAGTATTACCGTATTTAAGACTGAACCTCCAAATTTCTTAGCCAATCGAAATATTTAAAAATATATATATAAGTATTACAGTGTTTAAGACTGAACCTCCACATTTCTTTCTGACCAAAACAAAAATTGAAATCGAACTGTATACTAGGCAGATTCCATGAACAAAATTTCAAGGAGGATAAAGTTTTAAGGATTCGAATCTTCCATTTGGTCATTACTCATATTAAAATTACCAAATTTTGGATAATTTGATCACAAAATCTCTGTTAAAAATTTCAAAAATCTAAAATAATTTTCTCCTAGCTGATACTGATTTCCAATATCCTCAAATTGTAATTGAATACCGATGATCTAGGCCAAAGGATCTATTAACTTTTCAGTAACAGAGAAAGCACTTAAATGTTCAGGACAATGCAGAGTGAAATTATTTCCAGTTTACATAAACATTTTACAAAAGATTCTAGATGAGTGATGCTGATAAAGTTACCCACTTTAATAGATGAGTGATGCTGATAAATTTCTGAGTGAACACTATGGCCGCGTGGCTTTGGTAATTGCAGTTTGGGACAGTTGCTCAGAAAAATGCTCAACAACCTGCTACGCTCCACACCCGGCAGTTCTGTAAGCTGCCCTAACCCTTCTATTTTCTCGAGCTTTACACATCCACTAACATCCAACACCGTTAGTGATATCAAGGTGTCAACACCTGACAGCTTCTCTATGTTTTCGCGCCCATCACAGCAGACAACTTCAAGTTTTGGGAGACCACAGAGCCTTCCTATTTGCCTCAATTCCTTACAATTATTTAAGGAGAGGAATTGAAGGTTTGGGCAAACACCCTGAAGATTCGGACAAAGACCACCATGAAACATGCATTTGTCCAGTCTATTCAACTCTGTTTCTATTTCTCCTTCAACCCTTCTAAATGGAAGCTCATGCAGGGGACACGCTGTTACCTCTAAAGATTTCACATTGTTCATCTTAAGATCTTGAGGTAAATATTCTATCCCACATTTCTTTATTTTCAACTCTATCAACTGAGTCAAATTTTTGAAGGAATCAGGCAAGAATTTCAATTCTGGGTAATTAACCATCTTTAAAATTGTCAACTGAATCAACTGTCTAATGGAATCGGGCAAAAATTTCAATTCTGGGCAATTCTCTATCCTCAACTCTGTCAATTGAGACAACAGTCCAAAGTCGTGGGGCAAGCATTTCAATTTTGGGCAATCGAAGAGCCACAATTCCTTCGAGCTCTTGAGAACAGGCAAAAGCGGCAGAATTCCCAACGAACAATCCCTATCTAATCCCATAATTACTATCTTGGATAGGTGTTCAATACCGTTCGGAGGCAGTTCTTGCAAGATCCTTGCAGACACATCTGATGTTACCAAGGACCGTAGATGATCTAAGTTTTCTGGGGTAATAATATTCCCAAAAGTTCTGTTGGAGATGGTCAAATTGAGACAAACAATAAGATTCCCAAATCAATTTGGAAACATCTTCCAACTGGAAGCATTTGTCGAACCTGTTCCCTGGAAGCTTGCTGGTTTTTTCAATGAATCAAGAAGCGACACCACTGGCAAAGTTTTGAACAACGCTTTCCGATGACCAGAAAACAGAATTGGTTTATTTTCGACGCATATCTCTCGCAACAGGTGAGCGATCTGCAATATTCGTGTTTCCATTTTCGAAACATTATAGTATGAATTTTTTTTCCTTGAAAAAACGATCGAGGAAAGAAAAGATAAACATACCTGAGATGCATGTGATTGCAATATTCTTAATTCCCTCGCATCCACTTCCAGAACTTCTAAATCCTCCCTAGGAATCGAGGAAGGTATGGAAGAGTTTATGAAGTTATTCCAGTGGAGGAAATTCTGTATCTTGAACTCTCTCAACTCAGTCAACAATCCAGAGGAGCTGGGCAAGCGTTTCAATTCTGGGCAATTGAAGAGCCACAATTCCTTCAAGTTCTTTAGAACGAGCAAAAGTGTTGATAGCAAAAGTGGCGGCAATAAGTCGTACCAAAAATATTTGGTTTCATCCTTGAATAGATATCTGGTAATGCTTGCAAACCCCAATTTGTATACATGATGAATTCATGAAAACAGGGAGCCAGGAGCCATATACACCATGAATCCAGAATTCATGAAAACAACCGGTTGAATCCGTGAAAACAGGGAGCCGCCCTCCATTTGTAAAAAATTAAGCTCCGCCTTCATTTCAAAACAAATTTAACCTTCCAAGACCAAATCCATCCTCACAATTTCACTACCAAACTAGAAAAACCAAACCGTAAATTAGAAATGGTGATTTTGATCTCCCAAACTAGGAGCAAATATCAAAATGGGGCGATTTTAAGAAAATTACGATTCGGTTACTTTATCCGCCCTGGGCGAAAATAATAAAATAAATTAATTTTTAAATAAAATGAGGGCTAATTATATAAAAAAAAAAAATTATTATTTTAATTAAAAATTCTCCCCATTAAAATATAAAAAGCCTTAAATTTCACCTTTGGGCGATTATTCGCCCCTAAAATTACCCCTGATGATGCTATGCTACTAAGTCCTTTTGAATAAGCCTATCAAGAATTTTTCTTGGCTTCAATGACCACTTCATAAATTCATATCGTTCTTATTATGCACATGGATACGTATTCACGATCTCCTTGGGTTGGTTCTTGGGATTCTCCAGATCCTTGAATGAGATATTCCCCACCGATGAGAGTATTGTTGAGGTTATGTCTCTTGATGAAAATCCTTGGAGTGATGCCCATCATTGTTCCTCGTTTCTTCAAAGTCTTAGTAAGATTCCTCCATGTCTTGAAGTTTTTGTTTCTCATAACCTAGCGCATCCACTTCAAATACCTATTTTGGTGAAAGAAGTTTTGTCTAAAGCTAATATGGTAAATATTACTACAACCATGCCCATTGAAATTTCCATTAAACCTATAATTATGGAGAAAATTCACATTTGGGTTTCCTGTTCTCCTATAGAGATTAGGGTTTACACTAACATTTTTAAATAATTTTACAATGTCTTCTCTTGGTCATATGAGGAAATTCCTGGTATTGATCCAGCTATTATGATGCTCGAAATACCCACATATCCTAATGTGAGGCTTGTTCGTCAATGGCTTCATCCCGTGCATCCCAGAAAGGCTGTTTCTATTAAGGGAGAAGTTGAAAAACTTCTAAAGGCTGGTTTTATTTACATGATCCCATTGACAGACTCAGTTTCTAATATCGTACATATTACTAAAATGTAAGGAACAATTCACATTTCTGTTGATTACCACAATATCAATCATGTGTTCCCTAATGAAAAATATCCCACTCCCTTTATTGATCATATCATTAATGAGTGTGTTGGGAGCGAGATCTTCTCTCTTATGAATGGTTTTTCAGGTTATAACCAGATTAACAATTACCCGCCCATCAACAGAAGACTTCTTTCATCTGTCCATGGGGGACATTTTCTTATAAGAAGCTCCATTTCGGTCTCAAAAATGTTGGTGCTACCTTCTAGAGAGAAATGTAATATGCCTTTCATGATATTAAACACATTGTTCAACCTTATCTATACAACTTAGCAGCTCATTCGGCTAAGCGTCATGACCATCCAGACCATCTTTGAACAATTTTTCTACGTTGTCGACACTATAATATTCATCTCAATCCACATAAACGTGTCTTCTACATCGAATATGGTCGGCTGTTGGGTTTTGTTGTGTTAAAAGAAGGCATGCAAATAGATACTTTGAAAGTTGAGGCTATTGTAAATCTACCCCCTCCTTCATCACTACACCAATTATAGAGTTTGCAAGGGAAGGCCAATTTTCTTCGTCGTTTTGTCCCTAATTATGTTGATCTCGCAAAGGGATTTACTCGCTTGCTTAAGAAGGGGATCCCATTCATTTGGGATGAAATTTCCCAAAAATATTTCTTTTCTCTAAAGAAAATTCTCATAAGTGCTCCTTTATTGCATCCCCTTGACTACCACCACGATGATTTCTTGTACTTGGTCGTGACTAACAGTACCATTGCTATGGTGCTAGTCCAGGATGATGACAATGGCAATGAACATGTGATTTATAATTTGGGTCGAAATATTATTGACACAGAAACTGGATATGCTCATGTCGAGAAACTTTACTTATCAATAGTCGATGTTGTTCAAGGATTTCACCATTACATTCTTCTACGAAAGACCACGATGATTTCTGACTGTAACACCATGACTTATATTTTGACTCGTTAGTTGCTTAGGGAAAATACTATAAATGGATTGTTATCCTGCAAGAGTTTGATTAGGAGTTCACTACCACCAAATCAAAGAAGTCACTCGATTTTCTGAATTGATATGCGCCCTTCCTTATGCAAACACCTCCACTCATTTTACTGAGCATATTCCTGATGAAACTTTTTTCTCATCAACACTCCCAACCTGTGGTATGAAGATATCATTGTTTATCTTTAGACCTAAAATTTTTGATCCGAGTTTACTCAATCTGACTGATGCCACATCCAATATCAGTCTCAACCTTATCGAATTATTGGTGATACACTATACTGAGTTGGTGTTGATTCCGTTCTTCGCAGATGTATAAAACATGAATAGGTTAAATTATTCTTAAATGATTACCACTCTGGGGCATGTGGTGGTCACATGTCAGGCTATGCCACTACTTAGAACATCCTTCGCACCAGTTATTTCTAGCCTTCCCTCTTCAAATATTGTATTCTAGCAGTTCAAAAGTGCCATGAATTTTAGATGTATAACCACAAGCAGCATGCCCAGCCAGCACCGTCACATCGAATTGTTACTGTTGGCCCATTTGATAAATGGGGAATATATTTCATGATATGTAACCTTTGTTAGGTCGGGGGACATGGCTATATCATTGCCGTCGTCGACTATTTTACTAAATGGGCCAAGGCGATGCCTGCATATAATGTTGATGGTACAACTGCCACTCAATTCCTCTTTAACCATGTCATAGCCCATTTTGGCATACCTTAAGCCATTGTCACTTATTACGGATCACATTTTTGTTAGTACATGATGGTAGATATTATTAATCAGCTGGGTCTTCGCCATGACAACTCAACTCCTTACTACCCATAGGCCAATGGAAAAGTTGAAGTCATTAATAATGTCTTAATTACTATGCTTCAATTTACCATTGGGAAGCATAAAAAGGATTGGAATCTTATGTTGTTCTCAGCTCTTTGGGCTTACCAAACCTCAACTAAGACAACCACTGGTTTCAATCCATTCCAGTTGGTATATGGTTTAGAGGCGAAACTCCTGTTTGAGTGTGATATTCCTTCATTAAAACTAGCTATCGAGCTACTCCCTTATACCTCACCTGAAGAGGAGAAATTACTTTATCTCAAGAGGCTTGATGAGACCCATCATATTGCTATGATGGTGATCGAAGCACAGAAAAACAAGTTAAAGCTCATTGTGATCAAACTGTTTCTCCACAAGTTTTCGTCGAAGGTGACTTCGTCTTTCTGTATGAACAAGCCAACGATAAGTTGGGAGCTCGGAAGTTCAAACCTATGTGGCATGGTCCATACATTGTAAAACATTTCTTACAAAAAGGCACCTATGAGATGGTTGACTATGAAGGTAATGCATTAGAACAACCCTGCAATGGGCTTTATCTGAAAAAGTATTATGCATGAATCATGTGTAATTACTTTTGTACATTAGTGTGTGAATTCATTGGTGCGCATTTTTTATTTTTTGGTGTGATTGTTTGCTTTGCAAACATGTTTCCTCTGCTTACCTTGTGTTCCAATCGATTTGCAGATGTCGTCAAACCATTATGTTAGTTTTGCTAATGGTGCTTGTCGTAGCACACAGAACTTATCCTACCCAACTTGGGTACTCTTCGCCACTGATGGTGAGTTGATCAATTTACAAGGTATTTGCATCAGATGAACAACTAATAATATTGTCGAGTATAGTGCAGTTATTGAACTTTTTTCAGAAGACATTGCTCTCAGAATTAAAAATTTGGTTGTTAAGTTAGATTCACAACTCATTGTTCTACAACTAAATGGTCATTACTCACTAAGAAATCCACAAATTTTTCATATGTATCTACGTGTTCGATTACTGTTAATAAATTTTGATTATATCACATATCAACACATTCCATTAAATTTGAAATTAATAGATGCATTAGCAAATTATGTTTTAGATAGACATTTGTGTTTCTTATCAAAAAAATGATCACATCATCATGATACACAAACACACACACACACACACACACACACACACATATATCGAGTCTATCAAATTGTTTTCATTGAAATCTCAAAAAATAAATGTTCTAAGACACATAGCTTTCAAAGCCTACAATAGTGCAGATAAACACAACTAGAAAAAGGATATTCACCCACATGATGCTCGTGATAACATGAGACCACTCTGATCACTCGACCCAACAATTGATGCATTCTCATAGACACTCACACTATATGCCTCTGGTATCGCAGTGGTACGTCATCTATAGTCACATATTCTGGAATCCCCCGAGTAATCACTTTCAAACTTCATTCCATTTCTACCATGGGATCTGCTCCTTTCTCGTATGGGTCATCTTCTATCTAACATGATACTCGACGTCCTATTGGCGACATGCTAGAAGGAATTCCTGGTCCTACATCTACACAATTATGACAAGTAAACTCTTAGATAAACTTCAAACAAAAAATCATAGAACTTGAAAAAATTCCAAAGAATAAGTTTTACCTACATCGGTCCATTGTGCACTTGGTGGTAGAGGTTGATATGGATCTCCTCTAAAGTCTATGCCTGCATAGGCATAGTCATCCATGATGATCAGTTGTTGGCATAGCCAACCAAAGAACAATAAAGTGAAATGCATCCATTGACCTCCCCCTCCTCGAGGCATGATCTCACTCCATCTGAGCAACCTCAAACCTTGTGGAGTTGGATCATCCACCTCTACCAACTGGTATCGAAATAGGGGCACACGCTCCAAAAAAAAGTGAAAAAAATCGATCTAAAGCCGAACTTCTTCAAGTTTCCCAAATTTCCTTTTGTGAGTTGTCTCTTCATGTTTACTTACAGTCCCTCACACCAGTTGATCATTGTTTGAGCAAGGAAATCCACTCTGTATTTGAATTTTGATTTTGTTGCCTCATGCAACACCTATGCCGCAGCTATATGGGCCATGGTGTGTATAATTGTACTCAAGGGAAGATTTTCGATGGTTTCTATATTCACCTTCCCACTCACAATTGTCTCTGCATCTAGGAAATTCCTTCTGATCAAGGTATTGGTTCTCTCACCTCTAGCATGAGCTCCAAAGAGTTAAACTCTCTCCCCTCTTCTCGACAATCCAGTCATGAAGTAGATATCAGCTACTTCATTCTCTATTTCTTGATCTTCAATTATGAAGATCTACAGATCAACATCCCATAGTCCGATCAGATAGTGTAACAACTCATTTTGAGCTCTGAGTCCTGGGGTTCAGAACAAATTCAGTAACCCACATTACCTTAAAGCATTGACACATTCAAATATTTGGGAAACTTGGTGATATTATGCCTCATGGCCTCTTTCCTTCCATTTGATGACCATGTTTATCGAGATCCCTTGAAAACTACCCATAAACAACATTTAGATGCCTTTCCACAGATCAAAATTTTGAAAAAATTGATTAGAAGAGAGGATTCCTCATTCTATTTTCCTCTCTATGTCCAGCGTGATTGTCTGAATTATTTTCACGCTAGCACCACGAGAGCCTTTTGGGCTCATGATTCGAATTGGATCCATAAAGAATGATTAACAGAGCCACGACTGTACCAAGTGGGAACAGACTTCAAAGAATTTAAAATAGCGATCAAAAACACCTCTAAACCAGTGGCAATGGCAGCCAGCGTGGAACGATGAGGACCTTGGTCAAAGCACGTTGACCGAGGCCCATGGAGACTGCGCAGAGGTGAAATTAGCCCTTGGGAGGCCCGGATCAGGAAATAGAGGCAGTTTTTGATTCGTGATTATGAAAACCATCAAAATGGAGAAGCCCCGAGCACTCGGTCGTGTGGGAGCCGGAAAAACCGTGGGACAAAAGGCTAAGCTCTAAAGGCGGTACTTGCTCCAAAACTGGTGGTATTGATCGGGGGCATCCATGGGTGGTAAGCAGTTTTGATGAAAAGGGAGCGATTCCACTCAGTGCCCAATGCGTGGCAAGCAGAGGAGAGAGAAAACCGCCACTCATCGAACGCTAACGGTTGAGCTAGTCAACCGCACGGGACAACCGAATGGTGTCAGATCTGGGGGCTCCAAATCTAACAGCTAAGCTCGTGCCCGATGGAGAAGACGAAATCGATGGAGGGATAAGCTACAATTTAGAAGAATTTGAGGTCCTCTTTGACCGCCAAGGTGGCAGAAGACTCATTCCATGACGTAAATGAAGAATTGAACCGACGACATAGGTTGGCACAGTTCGCAGGAGGACAAGTGGCCATCCCTGAGAGCCTTATGGTGGCGCTGAAGCAGGGAACTCCAAGTGTAGCTACAAGTAGGAGATCTGAGGAAGGTGGAAGAGGAACTGAGCCGCCATGAGCTCCAATGGCTTTAAAGCCGTGACTAGAGAATAGAAAGGACACCAAGGAGTCGGGCACCCAGAGAGGAACACCGAAGACAAAAGACAGAGAAGAGAAGAACCAGTGAAGCAAAAATAAGAAAGGAGACAGAATGGCCGCGCTGACGAAAGGTAACATTGAGCTGCCGAAAGGTAACATTGAGCACCAGAAATCTTGAGAGACTTAAGCCATCCCCGAGAGGATCTGTCAGACCAAAGAGGTCAAAGTGCTGGTAAGGAAGAGATTCTATGTACTCCAGTGGTTTGGGGAATCCAAGAACCACCCTGCCAAGCTAATATGTTTCAGGAGACTCATATTGAGCTCCTTCATTGTAATTCTCTACTTTAAGACACAATAAAAAGAAGGCCACCACAGAGAGCTGGACCGGAGATGTAGCCCTGGAGGATAGGGTGAACTCCTTATTAATTTCTTGTGTTTTTGTATTTTCTTACTATATTTCTCTATTGTTTTGCATTTCAAGTGTTTGTGTATTTGCAATCTGATCGATCCATTGCTTAAATAGCATAGAGACACACACCAACACATCAGTCTATAATACCTCCAGTTAATAATTCTTAACTGAGGTCACTCATTGGGTGATTATCAGATCAAGTGGTATCAAAGCTTTAGGCTGTAAGGTTAGACAAGCTTGTGTTGGTTTAGTTGTTGAATGCTCACTAGATTAAAGCTCAAATTAGGAGAAGAAGATTTGGTTGAAACTAATCCTGAAATTGGGAGAGTCTATCCTCGGAAGGCAATGTCACAGGAAGGTTCTGTGGGTCCAGGCCCTCAATTCATAGAGAGCTTCCTAGCTATAAAGTCTATGGTAGAAGAAATGTATAGGGACTTTAGAAAGCATAAGGATGAAGATTCATTAGGTTCTCAACAAGATAAAGAAGAAGATGAGTCTCATTCCCATGACTACTCAAAAGGAAAAGGGAAAGAGGAAAACTTTCTCACACCTCCTAATAGCCCTGTCCATAATAAGAAAGCATCTTTGATCAAGCTAGATGTTAAATTTGACTTTCCTATATATGATGGAGAGATAAATGCTGAAAAGTTGGACAATTGCATTAGACAAATTGATGTGTATTGCAAAGTGCATAACATCGACTCAAACAAGTGCAAAATTCAGTTGGCAAGCCTACACCTAGGAGGCTCCGCCTTGGTCTAGTGGCAAGGCAGAACCCAGGCTGACATCAAAAGACATGGTAAGACTATCTCTGTCTAGAGTGAATTTGTTTCTGCAATCAAGAAGTAGTTCTATCCATTGGCCTACATGTAACAAGCCATGATGAGTTGGCAAACTCTTCGGCAGTTGAAAGAGAAAAGTGTGCAAGGGTACACTCAAGAATTTAGAAAGAGAGCAGTGATTCTAGGGATCTCATTAGACTCACCAAAGACTCTTTTGAAGTACATTGGTGGTCTACACAGCTACATGAGGCATACCATCCTCATGTTTAATCCCACTAGTGTAGATGAGGTATATGTACAAGGTACTCATCTAGAAGCTAGAGGAAAGAATGGAAATCCAGAAGTTGGGGGACCATCCCAACCCACTACAAGTAAGAGGAAGGAGAAAAGAAAGCAGAGATGGAAAGAAAGGAATGCTAACACTGCACAGAAAGGCAAAGCTTCATGCACTCACTGTAAAAAGGATGGGCATGATGATGAGCATTGTTGGATTCTACATCCAGATTTGAGACTTAAGAAGTCCGAGGGCAAGAAGAAGAAGACTACTACAGCTATTTAGAAAGATTTGGGGTCAGACTCAGGAGATGAAACAATCATTGCAGCCACAGGTATAAAAGGTAAGAATTCTAAAGCATCTACTAGTAATTATACTCAATCTATTATTGATGAAGAACATGAGAGAAAAAGACATGAGCTTTTCCATATTATAGTTATTTCCAAACATCAAAAGATTGATACCTTGTTTGATAGTGGCTCACAAGTAAATTTGATTTCTGAAGCAATTGTAAAGAAATTGGGATTAGAAACTACACCTCATAAGAAACCATACCCATTAGGATGGTTGAACGATAAAGCACAAATACAAGTGACTAGACAGTGCAAACTCAAGTTTTCTTTTGGGTCAGCATTTGTAGATGAGGTTGACTTAGACATAATTCCTTTCGATATATGTGGAATTGTTTTAGGAAGTCCTTACTTGTATGACAGAAAAGCTATTTTCTATAAAGTTGAGAACAAGTATCTACTTGTTAAAGATGGAATCAAATACTTTGTAAGAGCTCATAAGCTCAAAAATAATTATACTCTCATAAACTCAGGACAGATGAAAAAAATGATAAATTCATGCAAACAATTCTTACTAATGGTTGTAAAGAAGAAGAAACCTAATAAAACCAATGTATTTGAAGGCTGTAATGCTAAGCAGCAAACTGATATAGAAAAGATTGTTTCAGGGTATGATGTCCTGTTTCAAGAACCTAAAGGTTTGCCACCCAAAAAGGAAATAGTACATGATATTATTTTGCAGCAAGATGTTCCATTACCTAACATTGGAATGTACAGGTTGTCTACTTTAGAGAATGCTGAAATCAAGAAGTAGGTGTAGGAGTTTCTTGAGAAGGGGTTCATTAGGCCTAGTACATCACCATGTCAGTCACCAATCGTTTTGGTGAGGAAGAAAGATGGCTCGTGGAGAATGTCCATTAACTACCGAGCACTGAATAAGATAACAATAAAAAATCGTTATCCGCTTCCTCGCATAGATGATCATTTAGATCAATTAAAGGAAGTTGTTTATTTCACCAAGCTGGACTTGCACAGTGGATACCATCAAGTCAGAGTTGCAGAGCAAGATGCATGGAAGACTGCTTTTAAAACAAAACAGGGATTGTATGAGTCGTTGGTTATGCCTTTTAGCTTGACCAATGCCCCTGCTACTTTCATGAGATTAATGAATGATGTACTCAAACCTTTTCTTGATGATTTTTTTATTGTGTATCTGGGTGACATTCTGATTTTTAGTAAAACATGGGAGGAACACTTAAAGCATGTTAAGCAGACATTAGATGTTTTGAAAAGAGAAAAAATTTATGTTAAACTCTCAAAATGTGAATTTGGCAAAACATCTCTAAATTATTTGGGTCATATATTAGGGGGTGGTGAATTGAAAATAGATCCCTCTAAAGTGGCAATCATTGTAAACTGGCCTAAACCCAAGTTTGCTATAGAAGTGAGAAGCTTCTTAGGAGCAGCACAATATTGGAGAAAGTTCATCTCTAACTTTTCCTCAATTGTATCTCCCTTACATGCTTTGACACGATTGAACAAGGTGTTTCATTGGGGAGGCAAACATTAGAAAGCCTTCGACACCTTGAAAGAAAAGATTAGTACAACACCTGTACTAGCATTGACTGATCTACAAAGACCATTCGAGATCCAAACCGATGCCAGTGACTATGCCATGGGAGCAGTGTTGACACAACACGGTAAACCCATATGTTATCATTCTGAGACTTTTAATTCTGTAGTAGTTAACTATCCTACATATGATAAAGAATCGTATGCATTAGTTTAGAGTGTGAAAAATTGGAAACGTTATTTAATGCACAAAGAGACAATAATACATATTGTTCATCAACCACTTCAATATCTACACTCCCAAACTAAGTTGTAACAATCAAGACATTACAGGTGGATGGGTTTTCTACAACAATTTCATTTAGTCATCAGATATAAAAAGGGCATACATAACAAAGTCACATACATGTTATCTAGATCCATTATAAACGCATCTACTATACTTAAGCATAATTCTGTACTACATGAAAGCTACATTGAACAATATGCTCAAGATATAGACTTTAAAGATGTATATGCAACTTTGAGTCAAGGCAAAAGAGTAGAAGAATTGGATTATCATGTGAAGGAATGACTCTTATATCATTGTGGGAAACTTTGCATTCCACAAATAGAGACAGTAGAGATAATTATAGAGGCACACACTTCTCTGATATCAGGTCAATTTGGGGTAAGTAAAACTGTTGCACAATTGCAAATATTTTGTTATTGGCCAAAAATGAATGAGATAGTTTCTAGATATGTAAGAGGGTGTACTATGTGTGCTAAAAGCAAGCCCAGCAATAGAAAACTAGGCTTGTACACTCCATTACCAGTTCCTTCTCACCCTTGGGAAAGTGTTTCCATGGATTTTGTTGGAGAACTGCCTAAATCTAGGAAAGGTCATGATTATCTGTATGTGGTTGTGGATAGGTTCAACAAAATGTATATTTGGATACCTTGTAATAAACAGATTACAGCTGAACAAAATGCAAAACTATTCTTTGAACATGTATGGGTTCATTTTGGATTACCCACTTCTATTGTATCTGATCGAGACACCCAATTTGTGGGGAAGTTTTGGTCAAATTTGTGGGAGCTGATGGACACCCAATTGAAGAAAAGCATAGCTTTTCATCCACAAACCAATGGCTAGATAGAAGTAGTTAAGAGGACAACGATCCAGTTACTCAGAGGATATTGCAGCAAACATCCTAAGCTTTGGAATGAACATTTGTGTTCTCTGCAACATGCTTACAATAGAGAAAAACACTCTTCTACACAGAGATATCCTTTTGAGACTTGTTTTGGTTTCACACCAAGGTCTCCTTTGGATTTTGTCTTTGGTAAAGATACCATAGTTGATGGACACGGTGATGTGGACAAGGCAACTAGGTTCATTGAACAGATCCAGGAGATCCACCAGGCAGTACAAGAACAACTGGAAAAGAGCCAAGCCAAATACAAGGCAAGGCATGACAAGCATCGGATGGAGCATAGTTTTCATGTTGGAGACCAGGTCTGGCTGTATATGAGCAAGGACAGGATGCAAGGTGAAGGTAAAAGGCTAAAACCTATCAGGTATGGACCTTTTAGGATACTTGAGAAGATTGGTGAAAACGCTTTTTGCCTTGATCTACTAGCTTACATGCACATCTACTCAACCGTACATGTAGATTGCTTGAGATTGTTTGAACCTTCAATGATTGAGGATCTTGAAGAGCAAAGTCAATTGCCTTCTATTAATGACCTACTACCTGAATATCTGAATGAATTGCAGGAAGACACAGTCTTGGACAGGAAGGTGAGGACAACGCAAAGAGCAGACGTTGAGTACCTCAGAATTGGACTCAAAGGTTCAAAGCCGAGCGATGCAAAGTGGATTGAGATTGGACAAGTGAGACAGCAATACCCTCACTTAGTTGATGCTTGAAAGAAAGCCAACTTTTGGCGGTCCAAAAGCTTTTCAGTGGGAAGGTCGTGATCTGAATTGGATCCATAAAGAATTATTAACAGAGCCATGGCTATACTAGGCTAGGAAAGACTTCAAAGAATTTAAAACAGCGATAAAAAAAAACCTCTAAACCAGTGGCAATGGCAGCCAACATGGAATGACGAGGACCTTGGTCAAAGCACGCTGACCAAGGCCCATGGAGACTGCGCGGAGGTGAAATTAGCCCTTGGGAGGCCTGGATCTGGAAAAAGAGGAAATTTTTTATGCACGATTAGCACTTAGCTGGGCAAAAACCCTCAAAATGGAGAGGCCCCAAGCACTCGGTCGCATGGCAGCCTGGAAAACCGTGGGACAAAAGGCTAAGCTCTAAAGGCGGGACGCGCTCCAAAATCGGCGGTATTGATCGAGGGCATCCATGGGCGTTAAGCAGTTTTGATGAAAAAGGAGTGATTCCACTCAGCCCTCGATGCGCGGCAAGTGAAGGAGAGGGGAATTTTACCATATTCCATAATGTTTTTCCAAATGGTTGTACCCAAAACTGTACCAAAATGCAATATATAAAATATTGCATCCATCGCAATCACAAGCTGGAAGGGGCTTCGGAAGAGGAGGAACTTGTGACTTGAGCGATCCCCGAATGAAATATCGCAATCGATGGGGGAGGAATTATCATAATCAGTGAGGGAGGAGTTATCGTAATTGGTGAGTGAGAGAGAACTTTGCGATATCAGTGGGGAGAGAAATATCGCAGTTAGCAAGGGAGGAGTTATCACAATCACTGAGTGGGACAAAACTTTGCGATATTTGTGGGGGAGATACTTTGCGATATTTGTGGGGGAGATACTTTGCGATATGTGATATCGCAATCGCAATTGGGAAGGGGAGAAGGGCAACTATTTGCATCAATTTATGCGATATGTCGATAGTGATATGTTTTATGGGTCCCAACCTTTACGAAGGGATTTTAGCATGGTTTTTTAGTATTAAATGTAAAGCAGCTAGAGTTGAAATATTAAATTGATTTTGGATAGAGTTTGAGAATGATTTTTTTCCAAGGGAAAAATGGATTTTGGACTAGGATTTAAGGATTTTCTCAAGGAAAAAGGGGTTCTTGATGGAATGAGGGGATTTATGAGGGAAGGTTGAGGGAGGTATATGTAGTATGAATGAGGATACTAAAACAAGATAAAATCTCCTTGAACATTTTTCCCTAATTACTACTCCCATGATGATGACCTAGTGATGACATGGCTCTTATATGGTTGAGTGATGATATGGCCTAATAATGACACCAAATGAATATCTAAGACAACCTTTAGACCTTTGCAGTATGAATGACCTAGAAATGACCAATGATCAAATTTTATTTGAAAAATTATTTGAAATGTAAATATTTGACCTAACAACCCTATCAACCACATGGAAAGAGTACATTTGATTACTGGTGACTGATAGGATTGGAAGACACTAACATGGGGCATATGTTACACAGTATTTTTTCGTGCCTCCTGCACTTCCCTGTGTCATACCCCGTAGTGCCCAAAACTTGGAAAATATGTAGTGTAACTGTTGGGCACCAAATTGGCCTATCTTTTCCCTACATATCCACTCCTATTTTCATCCATTTTATATTCATTCTCATACATTTACTATGTAAAACCATGAAGTAATTCCCCTTTATCGTCTCTTGGGATATTTAATTAATGAAGTAGAGTCATGAGGGTTTTACCTATGAGAACCACTAAAACATGTTATGACCGCCGATTATGGAGCACAGGTGTTGGTTGCACAGCATATCACAGTAGTTCTGTGATTCACAATAGCTGATCAACCACGACGAAACATCATAACTGATTTGTAGCTGTTCTCAACCTATTTTGGATCATTCTTGTTCTTTCTCTTTCGGAGCTAGTGCTGTGATTGAATTTATCTGTATCTTTGGGCATATAGTTGCCAGGTTTTGGGGAGAGATGTTACTCCCCTTTGTATTGGATAAAAGACGGGTCATTCCTATATCAAGGGTAGTCAGATCCTACATCATATTGTAACAACATTGTTTAGATTAATAAAATACAACCTTTTTGATGATCTATCTTTCGTTGTGAGTAACACATCCCTGATCAGAAAGTTGGGCCCTCTCTTCTGATCAGGTGTTGTGTGTTTCCTTGTTATGTATGTATTGTGTATTCTTGTGTTTATTTCTTGATTGTTGTTGCAGATTCTTTAGATCACTGTGAACACCTTTTTATGTTCTACAGTTGAATTTCTATTTCTGTTTTAGCAATGCTTTGATTTGGTAATCACGAACCCTTGGTCGATGACAGATTGTAACCTTACCACTACATATACCTTGCGTGTTCCCTTGAAAAGAATACACACCTAGATTGATACATTAATGAAGGAAAAGGTGTGAATAAATTGTTCATACCTAGACACCAACATTTTGGTGCCATTGTCGGGGAGGCTAACAAGGTGCAAGACACGATTTGTATCAACCAGAGGGTCAATCTCTCGTCTTGGGGAGAGAATGAGATTTCTCACTCTGCTCTAGGTCCCGAGCGTAGGTATTTCATTTGTTTCACGCTCTTATTGTTTTCCTATTTTTATTAGGGTCAATCTCTTGCCCTGGGGAGGGAGGAGTCCTTTGACACCCTTCTCCAAGCCTTAAGCTTAGATTTCCCTAGCATTTTTGTTGTTTTGATTTTGAGAAACCCAATCTCTCGCCCTAGGGAGGGAGGGGTCCTCTAACGCCCTACTTCAGGTATTGAAGTGTTAGGTTTTCTCTTGCATGTGTTATTTTTATTGATTAGGTTCTTGTCTCAGGGAGGGAGGAGTCCTTTGATGCCCTGCTCCAAGCCCTAAACCCTAGGTTCCTGTTTTCTTTTCTTTTTTCCGTTAATTGCCCTCTTTTCAACATGATCTCTCATCCTGGCGAGGGAATGGTCTTTTGATGCCCTACTACAGGCCTTGAGCATTATGGTTTGATAGCAACATCTATTGTCACACCAACTTGTATGAACAGAGAGCCAAATAAAAGGGGCAAAGGGAGATCCCCAAAGAACGTAGGACAATATTTGGGAAGGAACACTTATATCCAACAAATCATTGCAAAAGCTAAGTCATAGGCATCTTCCCATGCAACAGTGAGGCTAGGTGCATGGACAAGATCTGAGGGATAATATGTAGATCAACCAGTGTTTTCCACAACAACTCCTACTGATTCGATACAACAGGCCCTTCCAACAGTCAGAGAGACAAGCAACAATACGCTTGATAAAGGGATACTTTTTCTCGTAATAGAAGAAGAAGAAGTTGCAAGTAAAGCATCCAGGGGAATGGTCCATCCCAATTGGGAAGAAGAAGTTGTAGAGAGGAGATCCAAAGGGTCAAGCTATTGTGATAGGGAGGAAGAAATTGTAGAGACACTTCTATCACCAAAGGATAGAGGGAGCGTTGTTAAGGAAACTCGAATCCCTGTGAGAAAAACCCTTCCAACGAAGCCTGCTAAAATCCCCAGTAGGTATTGGAGGATATTCATGGAACTTACAACCTCTACTATTGACTTCCCAATTGGGGATTTAGGGCCTAGCGCACCAACAAAGCCCATTCCTTTAACAACTTTACTCTGTTTCCATGGGCTTACTTCAAAAGACCCCGACACGTTTTTGTTTGGATTTGACATTGTGTGTCGAGGGTATGATTATATAACGGATGCTCAGAAATTGAAAATATTCCCTGCTATGCTAAAAGGGATAGCCTTATGGTGGTTTATGGATCTTGGGGGAAGGTCTATCACCACATGGGAGGAAATGAGAACTACTTTCTTGGAGAAGTGCCAGGACTACTGTAAATCACGAGATATTAAAGAAGAACTTTCAAATTTACACAGAAAGAAGATGAAAATATGGAAGACTGTGTGGAATGCTTTAAATACACATTGCAGAGATCAGGTCACTCTGACCTGGATAAGGACATTTTGAAAATTATCCTTCTCCGGTCCTTCCGAGAAGACTCTTTGGAATTGTTAAATATAGTTGGAAAGGGAGAGCTTTGACACCATCTGCAAGTTGTGCATCCAGTGATCAAGGGGAGTTGCAAGGAATAAACAAGGGATTCAATTAACAAAAGTATCTCGTGGAGGTGTTACAAAAGTAGAAATTTTTAATATGTTGGACAGCCTGAGGATTGATATCCGGAGTACCTTGTCTGAACAAATAGACACGCTGCAGGTAAAATAGAAACAACTATAATTGGAAAGAACTATGGATGTATTTTGCCCAACATGCAGAAAGAAACACCCATAGAGGGAATGTCAATTAAACTTTGTAGAGGAGTGTGCAATTTGTGAGTTGAATCATGTGACAAGTTCATGCCCATCATTGCCAGGAATAAAAGTGGTTTTTCAAGGGACAGGCGAAGAGATGGAGAAACTATACTTTATGGGACCTAAAAAGCCATGGCAACCTTAGCTATGAATGGGAAATCAAGGTATGTTTCCGGATCCATCTCAATATTTTATCAATTTTAATATGGGTCCCCAGTCGATGCCTTATCTGCCCATGTGGCCCCAATACCAATTTCCACCTTGGCAGCAATGGGCTCCTTAAGCTAGTTCAAGTTCCTCATGGGCTCCAAACTGGCAGCGACCTTCTCCTCCTGGTCAATTTCCCCAGTCAATGCCATAATAGCAATGTCAATTTCCCTCCAGTGTGCCTCCTGGTAATCATCCTATTTGTCCCCAACTTCCCATCCAACCCAATCCAAATCCTAACAATAAAGGGGCTTAGCAAGTTGACACCCTCAACCTACCTTCATACATCATCTCTACCACAGAATCCTACCAGATGAATTTACGATCTGGGCGGACAATAGATGCTCAACCCTCACGAGTTATCATTGAACAAATTGACAGTGAGGAAATGGAACCAAAAATGGTTGAAAAGGAACCAAACCGAGTCAACAGAAATCATACACCTCCTCAAACACCAGTTACTCAAAAACACCAAGCTGAACCATGTTATCCATAAATGTTGGCTTTGAGTAAACCAACCCCTCAAGCTGAGTTTGACCTATTAGGGGTGTTACAGAATTTATTTGTCAAGATTCCCCTGTTGCAAGCTATGAGGGACGTACCTATATATGCAAAAAATCTTAGGGAATATTGTTCTAAGAAGCCTAAAAAGAAATCAAGAGACCAGCTCACCATTCACGTAATGGGGAAGTTATCAGATTTCATGATGGGAAGGTCCATGGCTGTAAAGTATGTGGATCCCGAGAACCCAATTTTAACGGTGCAAATTAATGGGGTAGAAATTCCAAATGTACTGGTGGACTAGGGTGTTTCCATAAATGTCATCACTGCTTAAACTATGCGTGCATTAGGTATTCATAACTTGAAACACACACCTATAATGTTAGAACTGGTAAATCAATCAATAGTGAAACTAGTAGGGAAGTTAGAGTATATCACAATTTCGGTTGATTCATGGCACTACCCTGTGGACTTCCTAGTAATCCAAACGCAATATCCAGCTGAAGGCCATCCCCTGATTCTAGGAAGCTGTGGCTAGAAACTGCAGACACTTATATTGGGTGTCGGTCCCGACATATGATCATTTCAAATGGGAAAAACACTAGGAATCTAGTGTTATATCCTCCCACATAACCTAACCCATCAGCAAAATCAACAGGCCGAAAGAAATCTTTATATAGGAAAGAGTCTGAATCAAAAAATGAGGAGTTAAGACCAGTTCTTACTATTGGATAGGCCCTCTAGTTGAAAATCGAAACCGAAGATGACACAATTAATTCCTTTATCAGTGATCCCTATTCTATTTTAGATTTGAATCAGCAAATTCTGGAGTCCGTCTTGAGTTGTGAAACTCAGGAAATTATCAGATGAATTTGATGAGCTACCTACAACTACGCCCCTTGACAGTATTTCGATGGAAATAGAACCAGGAAAAGTCCTAAATATCAATCCAAATCTGTCAGAGTCCCATAAGAAATAAATCTTGGAAGTTCTTTGGAAAGACAAAGAAGCCTTCGCTTGGGACTACTAAGATAGGAAGTGAATTCCTACTAATCTATGAACCTATCACATATACATTAAGGAGGATTGTCGTCCTGTGAGGCAACCCAGAGAAGAATGAACCCTGCTCTGAAAAACATTGTTAAGGAAGAGATCCAAAAGCTACTAGATGTGGGATTTATCAACCCCATTTCAGATAGCCAATGGGTTTCTCCATTGGTACTAGTCCCTAAGAAAAACGGTAAATGGAAAATATGTGTGGACTACAGAGAATTAAATAAGGCAACTCAGAAATACCATTTTGCATTACCATTCATTGACCATGTCTTGGATACATTAGCTAGGAAGAAGTTTTTCTCCTTCCTCGATGGATTTACTGGGTACAACTAGATCTAGATAGCTCTTGAAAATCAGGATAAGACCACATTTACATGCCCTTGGGGAACGTTCACATATAAAGTCCTCCCATTCGATCTCTGTAATGCAACTGCAACATTCCAAAGGGTAATTTTAGGGATTTCCTCTGATCTGATGGACGATAGTGTTGAGATTTATATGGTTGATTTCACGGCATATGGAGATTCATTCGAAGAAGCATTGGGGAGGCTAGAAAAATTTCTTGAAAGATTCAAGCAGGCACATGTATCTTTAAGTATGGAGAAATGCCATATGATGATGAACGAAGGAATAGTCCTGTGACACTTGCTTTCGGCTACAAGAATCCGGATGGACCCAACCAAGATAAAGGTAATACATCATTTTTCAATACATAGAACACCCACTCAGGTATGTAGCTTTATCGGTTGTGCTAATTATTACAAGTGCTTTATAGAAAATTTTGCTAAAACAACACATCTGCTTTTTAAATAATTGACAAAAGATGTAGGCTTTGTGTGGACAAATGACTATGATGCAACCTTTGTGAAGATCAAGGAACTGGTCTATAGTGCTCTGATCCTTAGAGGACGAAATTGGGCATTACCATTTCATATTCATGTTGATGCTTCCCAGATAGCAGTTGGGGTAGTTTTGGGGAAGAAAGTGGATAAGGTACCATATGCAGTTTACTATGTTAGTAAGAACTTGGCTCTTGCTGAGTTAAACTACATAGTGACTGAAAAATAATTCCTTGTTTTCATCTACACCATCGACAAGTTCTAGTACTATATCACTCGTTACCCCACCTTTGTACACATTGATCATGCAACCATTAGGTATCTAATGAATAAACGCATTACTCCCGGTTGTATTACAAGATGGCTTTTGCTACATCAAGAATTTGATATTACCATAGTAGATCAACCAGGGAAGGACAACGTGGTTGCGAATTTTCTATCTAGGTTAGAAAATAATGTTGAAGGTACACCTATCGAAGATAGCCTTCTAGATGAATATCTCTTTGCAATTTCTGCTAACACTCCATGGTATGCAGATATTGCTAACTATCTTGCTATAGGGAAGGTACCTTCTCATTTTTCATATAAGGATCAACAGAAAATTATTCATCATAGTACCTGACATTCATGGATGGCAGGATACCTCTTTCATATAGGGGTTGATCAACATATTCGACATTGTGTATCAGAGGATGATATCTATGAGATATTGAAGGTTGCCCATGGTGGACCTTGTGGAGGAAATTTTGCAGATAAAAGAACAGGCCACAAGGTTCTACAAATGGGATACTACTGGCCTTCTATCTTTCATGATGCTAGAGATTATGTCCAAAGATGTGACAGCTGTTAACAGATGGGACAACCCAGGAAATTAGATGAAATTCCATTACAGCCCGAGATAGTCCTTGAACCTTTTGAGAAGTGGGCCATCGATTTTATTGGACCCATTAACCCACCTTCCCACCAGAACATTCACATCCTGGTCTGTACTAATTATGTGACTAAGTTAGTGGGAGCCAGAGCGATTGGAAAGCAACATAACAGGTGGTGGCAGATTTCCTTTTTGAAGAGATTTTTGCCTGATATGGTACCCCAAGAGAAATTGTTTCAGATAGAGGAGCATAGTTCACATCCCACATGATAGAGAGGCTTATGTAGAAATATGGGGTTAAACACAGAGTGACAACTCCTTACCATCCCTAATTGAATGGACAGGTAGAAAGCACAAACAAGGTATTGGAAAATATCTTGACAAAAATTGTGGCAAGTCATCATTGAGATTGGTCACAGAAACTTCTAGAAGCTCTTTGGGTCTATAGGATGACATGGCGGAATACAACTGGGTTTTCACCATTTGACCTAGTCTATGTGAAATCCCCCTTGTTTCCAGTAGAATTCAAGATCAGTACGCTCAAAACAGCTTTGGAAGTGGGATTAGACTTATCAAAGGCCCAGAAACACCAGTTGGAACAACTCGATGAGTTAGATGACATTCGTTCAATAGTTGTCTAGATAACCACTGCTATCAAACAATAGAGAATGAAATGGCATGATAAATTTATCAAGAATAAGGTGTTTCATACAGGAGACTGGGAATTTTTATATGACTCTCGGTTCAAAGATTTTAAAGGAAAGCTTCACACTCATTGGATGGGACCCTATGAAGTGGATGCTATATTCGACAATGGAACAGTCAGATTCGTTACAGTAGATGAAAATCGTACTTCCTTCCTAGTGAATGGACACCGTCTGAAGTTATACCACCATCCAACTTCTAAAGATGCCTTCATCAAACATCTTTCTGATACATCTGGTTTGATGGTTGTTGGTGCAGAGAATACTCCCTCTGCCTTTTGTTAATATATATCATATATAATAATATATATAATATATATATATATATATATTATATAGATATATAATAACAACAAAAATAATAATAAATATATGCTCTTACTACTTACTTGTTTGAATTTTTGCAGGAATAAGAACCAAATTATGACAAGGAGAAACTGAGAATTTTTTCAAGTAACAGTCATTATTGTTACTCCACCGTTGTTGTTACTCTGCCGATGTTGTTACTCCGCTGTTGCTGTTACTCCATCAGTTTTGTTACTCTACCATTGTTGTTGCTCCATCGGTGTTGTTACTCCATCATTGTTGTTACTCCGCCGGTACTGTTACTCTATTGTTGCTATTACTCCATCAGTGTTGTTACTCCGCCGTTGCTATTACTTTGTCGGTGATATTACTTTGCCATTGTTGTTACTCCGCCAATGTTGTTACTTCACCATTGTTGTTACTCCATTGGTGCTATTACTCCACAGTTGTTGTTACTCCACTACTGTTGTTACTATGCCGGTGTTGTTACTTCATCGTTGTTGTTACTCCATCGGTGATGCTACTCTACGGTTTTTGTTACTCCGCTGGTGTTGTTACTCTGCTGTTGTTGTTACTCCATCGGTGTTGTTACTCTGTAGTTAATGTTGCTCCACCATTGTTGTTACTCTACTATGTTGTTACTCCACCAGTGATACAGCGCTGTTACTCCACCATTGCCATTACTCCACCGATTATTTTTGCTGTTACTCCACTGCCAGGCAAGTCACCAAGTATGCCTTCATTGACTCTTATGGATTTAATTAAAATATTCCAAAGAAGAGACTAGTACATGCCGTGGACGACCGCATTTAAGTTGGGGGGGCCCCGTCATAAATAAATGACGGCGTACCTAAAATTGTAATCATATCATATCATTACCAAATCCAATGCGAACAGAAACCAAAAATAGTGCGATTTTGTAATCATGATTCCTATGCATTGGAATTTGAAATCATACACCAAGAACTTTACCAGTCATTTCCCTAGTACGCTGTATTCAATCACCATAATCATTCACTTGTACTACCATACCCTGCCATGATTTGTTGTGTTTCTCAAGGTGTACCAGCCATTATTACCATTCATTTACCCCACGGCCACCATGCTAACATTATTGCCATCGTCAGTTGGGTTGTTGTTACTCTCCCCCTACCAACCGACTGTATCCATTGTGTTAATCTAGTTCTTATAGCGATGGGTGGGTTTGTTGTGCGCCATGAGCTGGAGGGCACAACAGTGGTTCGAAACAATCAGGAAGTATGGAAAATTCTTGAAAATGCATGGTGGAACATCTATTTTGACAAATTGCAAGGGTTTAACGAGGCAATTGTGATTGAATTTGCACTCAATTTAGAGGAAGAGATCTATCGGATCCGGGGGATAGAAATCCTTGTTAGAGAAGAAACCATTGGAGAGGTCAACGGGCTACCCTAGCAGGGGCAGAAATGGTTTTCACGAATAAGCTCCCTCCCGAGTTCCCCGAAGCATTCTTGCAAGCCGAAGGAAATGTTGTTTAGAAAGGCCGAGGGTATGAACGGAATTCATTATCACACCCATGGGGTGAGGTAGCAGGTTTTGTAATGAGATACATAACCTGTGAGGGGAGGTATACCACCGTGTTTAAATATCATTTTAGAATATTGGCTCACCTTCGGTTCCCATAGGCAGAAGCCTTCTCATTAAATATGCCTTTCTTCCTATTAAAAAGTCTCCAGTGGATGGCGCACTCTGCTTGGCGTTCGCGACAAGTGGTGGTAGTCATTATCAACCATGGTTTGGTCCGACTTTTAGTCATGCATGGAATTGGTTAACTTCAAATAAAGTGGGAAATATTTTTGGATTCTACAGAGGAAGAGATAGCAGCTACTAGAGCTGCTAAAGAAGAAGAGTCGGAAGTTATGGAGGAAGGAACCGGAGCAGAGGATGAATACATATATCATGAGGAACTAGAGGAAATGGTGATGGAACCCGAGGGGCTGGAACAGAACTAGGAGCATGAACTAGAGAGGATAGTGGAGGCTGCTCCACATGAACCAACCTTGACCACGGAACCGATGGAAGAAGAAGTGTTGCAGTAAGGGGCCAATATAGAAAGCGCCACCAGCACCACGAGCAAGGATGTCTCTCAAGAAGCAGCCTCGACCATGGAGTTAGTGGAGAAAATCAGCAGCACTGTAATAAGTGAAGAGGGACCAAATCAGGCTGAGGTGGAGGAATTCGTTAATATTGCGGCTAGGGGTGTCCCACAAGAACCACCCTTGACCATAGAACCAATGGATGAGATGAACCAGGATGAGAGGGGCCTGAGGCTGAAAGAACCGTGGGGCCAAAAAAAGGAGAGGCTATGGGTATAATGGATGGAATTGACGTGATGATGAAAGAATCCATTTGTATCAATGTCATGCTAGAAGAAACAGTGCCAACATCGTCTATTCAAGAACTGCTAAATATGGAAGGTGGTGTTACACAAGAACCACCATCAACCTATCCGACCCTGGAGATTACAGAGGAATTAGATGTTGGAACTGACATTGTTCCACAAGAATCAACATCAACCTCAGAATAGGGGATTGCACAGGCAGGGGTTTCAACCTAGAGTAGAGATGCTACAAGTAGAGGGAAAGAGCCTGAGGCCACAACTGGGGCTGAGATAGATCAGGTAGGAAAATTCATTCAATTTTCCTCTTACTTCTCCATTCCAAAAGGGGAAGGGTGTCTCGCTCCACCCGAAACATAAAGGAGGATGTGGCTGTTCCGCTAATTTTGAAGTTCGATGGGTCGAATAAGGAACCCGCTGCCACAGGTTTGTTGACCGCAGACCTCCACAGAGACCTCTCTCAGGAACCCAGAGTAGAGGAAGAGGCAGATGCTTTTGAAACGAGGGAACCTAGAAGGGAAATTTTGGCTAAACCACTGATGGACATCCATCAAGTGAGCCTCGAGATAGCTTCATAGCAGGACGAGGTAGCAGATAGTAAGGAAGTCACTGCTCCCCAGGAAGAGATACCAAGCGAAGAAGCCCCATCGATTGACCCTGTGGATACTCCCTCGAGTAATCTACCACCTGTCAAAGTGGAGACAATACCAGATGAGGTTGTGGTCAAACAAGAATGGTTAGAATTGTGTGAGGAATGAAAGCTACCTATGAAGCAAAAATATTAGCTACAATTGAAAGAAACAATGCAACTCAAAACAGAGGTTAAGAGGCTGAGAAAATAGATGCACCAGTTGAAGAAACAGGTGAAGAATTACAAGTGGCAGGCTAAGAAGCCCAAAACCATTATGGCCGAAGCAAGGACATAGGTAGATGGAATGGAAACAACCTTTGTTGCCACTCAGACAGAGCCGATAGAATATTTGTTTGAAGGTCGTGAGTTTTCTTTGACGGTTGAAGTACAAACCTGGAAATCCATTGCGACGCAATATCAGAACAAAGTGAAGAAACCCCAAGAATGAGAATCCACGACTATCTTCGAATGTGTGGAGCACATTGATATAATGCGATTGAGGCATGTAAAGTAGCAACTCAAGGTGGAGTGGCTTGAAAGGCAAGTGGAAGAGCTGAAAAACGATAAAGAGTAGATGCTCCATTTAGCACAGGAAGTGATGGCATGTCACCCTCCCGCTTCCAGTTATTCTTTATTTTTGCATGAATGATTTCTTTTATTCTATTTGGAAAGCATCCAAAAATAAATTAGTCACGATATTGAGGATGGTTTATAGTTCCTCCGAATATTGAGAGCCCATGATGTGCCAACTTAGCATTTGATGTGTGAGCTTTACATGCATGGGTATCTCTTGCGTGTTGAGAGAGAATTTAATCTGGTTGCATATGTGGGGGACATTCATTTAAGGGCCCTGACATCTTACACTTTTAATCAGATAAGCTAGCAGAAGGCTTCTGACACATTCGAGTCAAATCATGCCACAAAGCCTTTTATGGTAAGAGGAGAACCCGAGAGATCAATGACTATGTACAATAAGCACACTACATTTTTAGAAATTGTGGGAAATAAGGAACGGATGATGAGGACACAAAAGTGGTGTACTGATCTCTGTGTCAAACAATTGGTTACGTTTCAAGCATAGGCCCTAGATAGTTGTTAGAAAATGTGGATGATGTCACCCACATCTGTCTGGAATAGAGAACCGTTTGGAGCACCAAATGTTTCATGAGCACTCAGCAGGGTGCCAAGATATGTCACATGCATCCAAACATGTGGGGTCTGGTGGATGGGAATTCGATTGCAGTACCCTATCCTTTGGTTGCCAACAGAGCACTACACCCCATCATATAATGTACCAAATGATTGGTGGAAGGAAATTATTCTCTCAGAGGGATTTAATGTTCCAGGAACAGAAATGGTCGAGGAATACAATCTCGCCCGGCTTCATGAAGCACATAGCCTATCCAACCCAGACCTACAAAGATGGTGATCTGCATGAGGGCGTGCAGAAGGCTAGTTGGGGGGAGATGTTGGGCACAAAATTGGTCTATCTTTTCCCTACATTTCCACTCCTCTTTTCGTCCCTTTTGTATTCATTTGCATACATTTACTATGTAAAACCATGAGGTAATTCCCCTTTATCATCTCTTGGGATATTTAATTAATGAAGTAGAGTCATGAGGGTTTTACCTATGTGAACCACTAAACACATGTTATGATCGTAGATTATGGAGTGTAAGTGTTGACCGCTCGGTATATCGTAGCAGTTCCATGATTCAAAGCTGATGATCGACCACGACGAAACAACATAACTTATTTGCAGTTGTTCTCAACCTTTTTTGGATCATTCCTATTCTTACTCTCTCAGCGCTAGTGCTGTGATTGAGTTGATGTATATATTTGGGCATATAGTTTCTAGGTTTTTGGGAGAGATGTTATTCCCCTTTGTATTGTATAAAAGACAGGTCATTCCTATATTAGGGGTAGTGAGACCCTACATCGTATTGTAACAACATTGTTCAAATTAATAAAATACAACCTTTTTGTTGATTTATCTTCCGTTATGAGTAACGCAACCATGATTAGAGAGTTGGGTGCTATGTGTTTCCTTGTTATGTGTGTATTGTGTATTGTTGTGTTTATTTCTTGATTGCTGTTGCAGATTCTTTAGATCACTATGAATACCTTTTTAAGTTCTGCACTTGAATTTCTATTTATGTTTCAGCAATGCTTTGATTTGGTAATCACGAACCCTTGGTCAATTATAGATTGTAATCTTGCCCCTGCATATACCTTGCGTGTTGCCTTGAAAATAATAAGCACCAGGATTGATACATTAATGAAGAAAAGGTGTGAATAAATTGTTCATACCTTGACACCAACAGTAACCATCCTAATATATAGTCTATATGCTCCCTAAAGACTTAATGAAAACATGCCTTGAGCCTTCCCTGAAGAGGCAAGATCAAAACCCTAACTTCAGGGTCAATGTGACTGTGAGACTGGAAACTTGTGTTGATGGCAAGTTGCACTATACTAGCCTCACACCCATAGCGTGTTGTTTACTTGGATACTTGTGCTCATCCCTAAAGGAAAGCCTTCCCAAAGAGTATAAGAAGCTTCTTGATCTTGAGGCTTCCAGAGCGATGAGTTGGAGGTTGTTCATTGTGGATGTGGTCAAATTCTCCCAATATTTCCCTTTGATCTTATCCCTATTATCTTCCTCCTTGAGATGAGGGCCTTCCGCTATCTTTTGAGATATCCTAGCTCCCTTTCCCTACCTATATTTATCCTCTCGCATTCCCAAATGGTTGGTATCTGATTATTTTCACCCTTATGCTTAGATACTTCCTACATGTTATTCACTTTGGCTTGGATAAGGAGTGCTTGGAGAGCTTCAACTTGGACTTGGACATTCACTCAAGGAGGGATTCTTAACATAAAGGCTTTGGTTGTATACTTCCTCTTTTAGCCATTAATATACATGACTGCTGGTTCATTTTCCATAAATGCTTGTATCAATGCACCATTTATCTTAATGCTCCTTGATCTATTAAGTGGATTATATGTTATTATGCTTGTTGCACTTGAATTCTTTGTTGTGTTTCTTTCCCCTTGTGCAAGTATTCAAACGCTGTGAACAGTAGGGTTGAGGCTGAGGAGCAAGTGATCAAGATCTTCAACAAAGGAGTATGTTATAGCATCGGAATGAAGTATGTCTCATTCCTCTTCTCTCATTTCGATTGTAATTTAGGAAAGTGTCTCGTATATTGTCATGTTGGTTTCTAGTCCCATTCATTGGGCTAGGGGGATCATCTCTATCTGTAAAGAAGATTTACCTAGACAACGGGAAGCTAGACCTAGAGACGTAGCTCAAACATTGGGTAAAACTCATTATCATTTTGGTGTTCTTGTTTTTCTTTGATTCTCTATATTTTTCTATCATTACTTCATTTGGAGCTTTATTAATGTTCCTAAGCATTCATTAATTTAGTTACTCATTCACATAGTAATTTTGCAAACCAATCAAGTTGAAGATTTAAATCATAACACATATTACCTTTATGAATATTCATTGAAACTTGTTTGTAAGTAGATGAAATGATAGATTTGTGAGTAATATGTCATTTTGAGATCATTTCATGGGTTACTAAATGTTGCAATATCAAGTATGCTACAAATCCAACTAAACTGCTCAAATATATATTAGCTAATAATGCATGTGATGGTGGCCAAGTAAGTAGGGCAAGTAGAAAGCAAAGGTAAAATGGTAAAGGAACTGGGTAAGAATTCATTTAGTTGAATTTTATATCTTCTGTTTTCCAAATTAATGCATGTATTGCATGGATTCCCTAGAAGGGGTACATTTAAGCGAAAAAATTGTTAGAAAAAATGATTTAGTAAAATATTAATAATCTGTGCATGCATTGAGCTACCATGCCAAACAAAGATTAAATGAATGAAATTACAGTAATGAGATAAAATATGCTTGGTAATTCATTGAGAGAGTGCATGAAAATGTGGTATGTATGAAGCAAATATAGGGACTACACTTGTGTTCTTTATTCCATAAGTTTTGGCTTGATTGTTATAGACATTTTTGGGCACTGCAACCCCAATCATAAATGTTCATAAACTGAGGGCTCCTAAGTCCCTAAAAGTGTTGCTTCACTGCCTAAAGGAACAAGGTCAGATGATTACATCATCTCCTAGAAGTTCTCCCCTAAAAACTGCTCAGAAATGGTCAAAACTGGACCATACTAAATGCCTAGTGAAAAGGCTGCGATGCATATCACCGTCCCAGTGTAAAGGGTGTGATGCATACTGAATGGCCCCTCTGTAAGGTACGATGGTTGGGAATGGACAAATGGCAGGGAAAATTTGCGAGGTGGAAGATCATGGAATCTTCCAGAAGCTTCTCCTCTGACACTTGCCTCTCTATTTTCGACCAGGGATGAGTAAGAGATCATCAGTCTCCAATTGGAATCAAGAACTATCATAGAGGATGCTAATCAAAACCCCAGAAGATGACTCGCCTCCCTACAATCATCTATAAATGGATCCCTCATCATAGAGATCTGGAGGCTGGAATTTTATATCTTGTAGAGAAGTGTTGTTGGTTTTCTGGTGAAACTTCATAGTGTTGGGTGATATAAGCTTTACTTGAGGTGAAGAAGGGCTTTCTTGCTGGAGCATGATGCTGGGTTAGGACATATGGTTGTTAGCCTCCTGCTTTTCTTGATATTAATAAAGCTATTCAAGTTTTCCTCCATACTCTTGTATGTTTGGTTATATATGCATTTGTATGGTTAACACATATCTGGTCTTGTGTTATTTTATGAATATAGATCTCTGTTCTTCGATAGTAGTATGTTGATTTGATTCCACAGGTGCTCTTTGAAGCTGGGAAGACAAAGAAGAAGCAGCAAAGATCTATTAGGAAGGAGAGGAATCAAGCAAGGGAACCAAGTGCAAGACTAAGGTTGGTTGCCTTTGTTCCACTCTTATCTATTTTTATAAAGGAAAGCGAAAGTAGACTTTACTTGTTTGTTTCTAAGATAGCTACCAGTCTTAATGGGATAGCAGCTCCGAGTGGACACTATTCCCGGTAGCAAAATGGCGACTCCACTGGGGAGCGAATAGATTATTTGTTAGTCTATCTTTGTTTATTTTATAAACTTACAAACGGAGCCTGAAGTCAAGCTAGCTAGCCTTCAAACTGCATTTGTTATACAAATGCAAAGTAGATCAATGCTGCTTCAGTCTATCTCTGGGTTTGGTTTATGAATTAAACAATAGATCTGCAATCGTTCTAATTTCCCTAAGCGGTGGCTCTAGTAACCTCCTTAGATCAACCCCTGTGATTTAGATTTACTGAACATCACTTACTCGGCCTAAATCCCTAAACTGAATTGCAAATTGTGAGCAAAAACTATTTAAAATTCTTGCACTGGTACCATCACACCCTGCCTTTAAGGTAGTCTGTATGCATCACACTTCCCATGTGCAGTAGGTGCGCTGCATACTGAATTCCCTGTGTGACAGGTGCGATGGTCAGGGAAGGTTAACTTTACCTTCAAACTTTGGTTTTTCCTCACTATTTTCAGTTCTATTCAGGAGTTTTGTTGTCTGTGGTCAGTGTATCTTTGTGAAAACCCCCTTCTCTTACATCATTCCGCCTCTATTGTGCAAAGAACTGTAAGTGTTTTTATGTATTATGCACCATTTTCAGTTCTCTTTTGCAAAGAATTAGCATAGTTGAACTGTCGTTTCTTAATCTGAAAGTGTTGTAAGTGTCGTTTTTAGTTATAGAAGACAATCCCATTGTTCTTGATAGTCGATTATAACGTTACTCTTGTATATGATTTGAATTAGTATTTTTAAAGTGTCGAAAAGAAATTTTCATTTTGAAATCGCAAAGTGTCTCCCTTACCTTCACTTCATTTTGAAAAGAAATTTGTTGAGTATTATCGCTTTGAAAATAATTCATATTTGCACTTTTCTTATCGTCATTGATACATTAAGAAGGCTGAAAACAAATACATGCATGTGCATTTGCATTTAGATTGCTTGGTTTGATTTAGGACAATGCATTTAGTGTGTGCTTTGTGCTCTTTGTTGAAAGACTCTTAACTTTCTTTCCTTAGTAGCCAGGATTTTCATTGCCAAAAGAAGATTAAACAGTTATTTATCATCTTAGACTGCATTTTAGGAATTGTATACACATCACGCGGTGAACCTGAAAGGAAAATTTTTAAACAAGATCAACTTAAAATAAATTTAATGAATCTAACAACGCTTTGGAACCTAACGCACAACATCTAGAGGTCTAGGCTAGAGACGTATTCTAGCGTCGTAAAACCTGGTAACTATTGTTTTCATTGTTGGTTGGGTGATTCCTCCACTCTGAGACAACAAGTGCCAATACGGACTTGTGCTCCCACGTACCATCGAGTATATGTTGGGAGACCACATTAGGCTGCATACTTTATCCTTAGGAAGTCGTGTCTATCACCCTATCGATTGCAATGAACTGAACACAACATTTGGGAAGATTGATTGTCGTACCGTAAAAAGTATTCTGCAGTTTTGTGATTGGTTTGGTAATCCCTCTGCCTAGATTTCTAGAGAAGTCTATTTTTCTCCTTTTTAGACTCCTGAAAAGAAAAGGTCCATCTGAGCAATTGTCACTTTAGGCTCATTAAAAATCGAAGGCAACTAGAGTCATCTTTTGTTTTTTCTCGACTCTTTAAAATTGAAAAAATAATTTGTGTCAAAGTGTCTAAAATTTATTTTAATCGGAATAACATCACAAATTCCCTCATTGGTATTTAGGTTGAGAAAAATGGAGTCTACCAACCAAGGATTTCCCCTTGGAGGAAATCCTAATCCTTTATCCTCTTGGGGAGATGTTGGTGCACCCCATATGGCCACATTATCACTTCCAGGGTTGACGATTGGTTTTCCCGTATGGCTCTTCTCTACCTCTGTCATTCAGAATACCGTAATTCTTGAACAGTAAAGTCAGCAACTAGATGATACTAGAGTTTCCCCCCAACCTTCTACTTTGTTTGTTTCTCCCTCCCCTCCTTCCTCTTCGCTTGATAAAGCTAGTAAAGATCAAGATCAAGTAACTGAGAAGAAGAAGAAGCAGAAAGAGAAAAAAGAAAAGAAGAAGAAGGAACCAAAATTGAAAGGGGGCAACCAGGTGTCGTCTAGTGAAAATCCTCACATCGCACCGTCTAAACCTAAATCTCCATGTGTCATTTGCAATGGAGATCACTATCACCGAGATTGTCCTTGCATCCCTCGAATCTTAAGGGACTGGTCTCCTCGTTTGCACAATCCGGTGTCGTCACCCTTTAATGATCATGTTGAAAGCACACCATCAACCAGTGAAAGTGAATCACCTGGACAAAAAAGGAACCCCAAATTTCCTTGTAAATTGTGTGAAGGCAATCACGTTGTCCACCATTGTCCCTTCCTAGACGAAGCTAAAAGAGTTTTGGATGACCGTCCTACTTCACCGCTACGGCTCCCTCCTGGATATAAAAAACTCTTGCCAAGTCCACCACTGGTTGAAAATCCGGCTGGCTCGCCATTGTGGTCGGCCAAAGCGTCTATCATTGAAAATGAACCCTCTGAATCCATACCAGACGAAAGTCAAAAGGTCGAGGTGGCAGTTGACCCAGTCTTGCCTTCTAAATGTTCATCTTCGAATGATACCGTCACTGAAGAGAAAGAGAACGACACCGTTCAAATTCTTTTTGTAAACACAGACTCTGATGAACTTGGGGGCAGTCTACCTGTTCCTTTATCACTGGAAGGAAGTTCATCAGAGTCATATACGTCCATCTACTTGGTCCCACCTCCAAGCAACTTGGTCGTTTCCTTCGACTGGAATCGACTAGGCAGACCCTGTTTACTAGCTAGTGTACCATTCTGAATCATTGTGCAAGCTTATAGAATGGTCATGGCTCGTACCATCATCAATGAAGGGGATTATGTGAGTATCCTTTCCTCAACTGCTTGGAAAGCTCTTGGTTCACCATCGATTTTTCCTGAAATGAGAAATATGACAGGCTTTGACAAAGGAACCAATCGACCATTAGGGATCCTTCCAAATGTGGCCATTACTTTGAGAAGGAAAACCATT
The DNA here is from genome assembly GCA_000404065.3 of Pinus taeda. NCBI lineage: Eukaryota > Viridiplantae > Streptophyta > Pinopsida > Pinales > Pinaceae > Pinus > Pinus taeda. The sequence goes on from APFE031368498.1 coordinate 122,074, forward strand.
CACATGAATGTGATGGTAGTCTAAGGACCCCTGGATTATAATCTACTCCTTGAGCATGACTATATTTATTGCATGGGAGCCATTGTCTCCTCACTCTTTAGAGTAATGTATTTTCCGCACGAAGGTACAATGGTCAAGCTCGTAGACCAAATGTCATTCCCTGGTTCACACATAGCAAATAGTCAAACGCCATCCCTAAATGGTCTTTTTATGCAAGGAATATCTCATCGATTTCTAGTCTGTCCACCTGATGAGTGCGAGTGATTCAGGTGGATATGACAGAAACCTAGGGGGCATGCACCTTGGTCTGTTTCGGCAGGAAAACCTTGGGTGTAGAGTAGGTTTCCGCGGAGGATATATGACTAGTCTGACGAACCCGTCCTTACAGGAAAATGGTATTAGGCTAGAATAAGATACCTTCGTTAAAGTTATGTGAGTGGAGGCATTTGCACTACTCACCTTTGTCTATTTCAGTAGAAATCACCAAGGAATCATTTTGTCCACAACGCGGATGGAACTTTCATGGTAACCTGGGAATTGTTCTCTATACCTGAGGGCATGCAAACCTTTCCGCATGCAAGCGAAGAGTGACCATTTATTTTTTAAATTTGTAGGTCCTCTAAGCCTTTAAACCCATAAGGCTGGTTTTTTCCTAGCTTGCATAAATAAAGGATCCGGGGCAAAGCTTACAAAAGGTGCAAGCCCCATAAAAAATGACATCTTAGATGAGACATCCTTATTATATGACTGGCAAGCAATGTTACCGCAGGGTTCAAGCTCGTTTAAAAATAAACTCGCCACGAGCAGTTTTAATGCGGAATTCAAACTCGTTAAAAAATAAACATAAGAAATGAGCAAATGTTTCCCCCAGAGTTTAAGCTCATTACAAAATGAACCAGTAAATAACCATCGTGAATGCCTTATCGTCAGCTTTTGAGCCTTGGTCGTGTTCTTATCATCACCTCTAGTCTGTTTTTAGCCGATCATTCACCTCCATTTGATTGTTTACCCTTTCGAGGAACATCTATGAAGAGTGATTCTATTAGCCATCCTTGTGACACTACCGTGATTGGAAAATTCCAAACCTTACCTGGAATCAACTGCTACCCGAAATCATCACTTGTTCCTCGAAAAATGAGTCTCCGTTAAGCTCTTTTCAACTGACTCGTAAAATATGGAAAGATTGCTGAGTGATTAGCCTCTCTGACTCGTTAAAGTCATCGGAAGTGCTATCCCTCCTCTAGATTTTAATCTTTTTGGACTTGAGGGATTATTACATGAAAAGATCAAGCGCTTGTCTTGTTCGGCTCGTTAAGCTATCGAAAATTCATCCCTTTCGTATTATTTTACGCTTTTTCGGACTTAAGGGATTATATGACGAAAAAAAATCTTTGGAGTCTCCTTTTCGTCCCTTTCAGACTCTCTAAAATTGAAAAGGACCGAGTTATCTTTGTCGTTAAACTCGTTAAAACCGAATAGCGACAAACTCGTCCAAATGGATGAGAATGAGTTTCATTGTGGCTAGGCTCATTAAAATATAATGATAGGTCCGCCCGAAGGGTGGATTATAGAACAAGAATATTTTATCCTGCTCAAGCTTGACAAAAATAAAGAGGTACTGGTCAGCAATGGCTGGAAAAATTGTCATAAAAATTGAAAAAACTTTATTGGTAGAAAGTCACTCTTGAACATGACACTTTCCTTCCGCATCCGAGCCGGGTTGGGTTGTTCCGTTCACTGGTCATATCACCATTGGTCTGTCACACCATCCATATTTGGGGTTAACACTACCAATCCATCATCAGTGTCACCGATATGTTCAAGATAAGTCATTTAGAGAATTCACCTGTGTCTCACCCACTGCAATACAGTCATGCTCCATTCTTTCATGACCACCACCTTGAACACTGTATCATCAAATTGTTTTCACCTCCAAAATCATTTACTTCGTTCCATGTCGTAGATCTGGGATTCATTAGGCCCTCCTATGATGGGTCACTTCATGTCGGCATCAGCTCATTAACCAAGAAGTCGAACTAGGAACAACCCTTTCAGTACTTTGAAGATTGCATGCCTCAATGGAAAGTTTCTCACTTTCGGTGACAGGTTTACATTAATGGCCTTCGACTGAGAAATTTTGTGTGGTGTTCGATTCCAAGTCCCTTTTCACAACACGTGAATTGTACTATAGTACCTTTAGGGTCATTGTCATTATTGGTGATTCCTCTCGCGCCTGTTAATAGCTTACATCATTGGCTGGTAATCAGGCGATGTCTTTCCATGTTCAACTCCAGAACATTTTTCGCATGGATCTACTTGTACTCCAAGTGAATATTGACCGAGTTTTGAAGACCCCGGATCTAGTTTCATCCATCCGGGCTGCGATATATTTACGAATATAAAGACATCAAATGTACATCATTTCCGAATAGATGATCATCCAAATCAAAGGATGATGAGTCCAAATCACCAGTCTGCCACACAGACAATTGTCTGTCCTATGTACATGAAAATGAATTTATAAAGCTGAGCATGGGAATGCCCGCCTCAGCTAGATCATGAAAAGTCTTGTCAAGATAATGTATTGTATTGTATCTGTTGGAGAGGTAAATCCCCTCTACAGATAGAGGCGATCCCTACTAGCCCAGAACAGGTCTAGCAACAATCAAACAA